>VBVR01003510.1:0-17417 GCA_011638315.1 Tetramorium parvispinum
TATATATATATATATATATATATATATGATGTACATAATGCACCTAGGAATTAAATAGTCAATTTTACTACAGGCGTGTTTTGATGTGATAATTTTTTATTGAAAATTGGAGAGTATAAATAATTTTTCTGAAATTAAAGAAAGGGAGTTTTTTGAACGCTTTTCCAGCGATGTAGGTTTACGTAAGAGACGAAGTTTTGCACTTGAACTTAATTCAAATGAATCTCTCAATATCAAATGTCAAGCAGGTTTCTCGCTTGGGTTTTCTTATCCTATCAAATTTTAGAAAAAAGATCAGCACTGAACACATGAAACACGATTCACCACATCTGTACTAAATAGAGTTAGATAAAATGCATTAAATTTTTAATAACCGTAATTATGAGCAATTAATATTCGTGATTAATGGTAGACAGCTCCCTCCCTGTCTCCCTCGCTGTCTTTTTACGCACGACACTTGGCGGAAGGTACGAGCGTGTCTCCCGATCCTTTCCCGATACCAGAGTTTCTCCTTCAGCTCGTGCGCTACATGTCTACGCACTCATTACAGGCGAGAATAGCGGCTCGCACACGTGCAACAGGAAAGTCTAGCGACCGCGTACGTGCCGCATGTATGTACGTGTACCTCTTAACGCGATCCTTTTACCAGACGGGAAACTGTCGCGCGAGTTCGAATTCGCGATCATCGTTGCAGGGACAGAACGTGGAAAGCATGTAATTGCAATGGTTTGTAATTCTATGGACGGGCGTCCGTGGGCGGTTGTCCATAGCCGCGGTTACAGCCGAGATATCATCTGGGTCAGAAGATGTAGCACTTGAGATGATTTTACCCGTCCGAATACTTTTGGATTCGGCGCGCGTTCTACCCTCTAACAATAAGATCAACCGCAAATGAAAGTTTCTACCCAGCTACGCTTTTCGATTAACGTTAATCCATCAAAATCCGTAGTGCAGTTACCATCTGCTTGGATATGTCTTAACAAGTCATGTCTCTCGTCTTTGGCCAAGATTTCATGTAATTTTTTTAGGACACATAAAAGAGTGGAGTTTGATTGGAAGTTAAAAACAAATTTGATTAATCGTCACTTTATTCCTGTATTTCACATTTGTCGAAACGATTTTATTAAAACTAGATTATGTGTCTAATTTATGTCTCACAATCAGCGGAATTAAGGAATACGCGGTATAGTGAAAAGAATCACACATGTAAATATAAAAGTATTTCCTTTATTGATAAAATACGGGTTTATTGCTATATGAAAATATAATTTGTTATACGGTTTTAAAAAAGACTTGAACAAGAATTTGAATTAACAACTATTAATGCCGTACAAATATTTAAACAGGAAGTTGTTTCAACAAACTGTTCTTATACTATATACATGACATCGTTGGAAAGTCGAAGCTAAAGAGGAATTTTTCAATTTATACTTAATTAACTATCAGCAAAGCTGCGCGAGATTATTATAGCATTGACACAGATTAAACTAACGTCTCGTATCATAAATGTATGCCATTAATTACATGCATGAGCGCAGATGAGCGTTTCTTAGAGGGACTCGATAATTACAGTCATTGCTTAAGCCCATAATCTTCTGAGTTTTCCTTTAGTGAAACTATGTTATTCCGCTTCTGAAAAAAAAACTTCTGAATCGACGTATCTTGCGACGACATTTTTCGATAATATCTAAGACTGGCTTGAGACAAAAATATTACAACTAAACTTGCCTGGAGTTTTAATAAGTAAATCATTCAACTGGTCTACAGGCGACATCCCCGGCACCATCGTCGTCCGAGTTGGTAACAATCGACCAGACTTAGGAACGAATCCCATTTGCAATGAGTTCACCGGATCTCTGGAGGAAGGGCAACCCCTCTTTTTGCCTTGCAACCCACCGATGCCCGGAGCTTTTGTCTCGGTGCATCTGGAGATTCCGGGGGCCGCCAATGTTCTCGTGGAGTTATCCTTGTGCGAGGCGTTCGTATATACCGATCAGGTAGGTTTAACAGTTGTGTAACAACTTATAGATCTTACGCCAGAACGGAAATAAATCCGTTTCTCTCTTTCTCTCACCATGCGATGATGATTGATTGCATAAAATATGAACGCAGGCCTTGCCGATCGAGAGGTGTCCTCAATTCCGGGACCAACCGCCGGGATCAACGGCAACTTACAACGGCAAATGCTACATATTTTACAATCGCCATCCAATGATATTCAGGGAAGCTCTGAACTTCTGCCGTACGCGAGGTGGTACCCTCGTGGATGAAAGTAATCCTGCTTTGCAGGGATTTATTTCCTGGGAGTTATGGAGGCGACACAGGTACACATTCATGTAGCTAATATATAGAGAAAATGTATGAAATTTGATAATAATATGTGTAAAAAGAAAGTTGAAGACTTGTCACAAATGATGAAAAAGGGATGAAGAAATTTTAAAGATATATTTTGGACAAAATTTAGATTTTATCTTAGAATGGTCTATCTATTTTGAAAAATAATAAGTGGAAATGTGTTTAATCATTGACGAAGGAGCGATACGTCCAGTCAATACTGGATGGGCGCAGTTAGGGACCAGAAAGATCGGTCATCGTGGAGATGGACCGGAAGCGGCGAGGAGGTATCTGTTTCGTTCTGGAACTTACCGCAAGGTACCGAGGAAGACTGTGCTCGATATGACGGCAGTAAAGGTTGGCTTTGGTCCGCTACATCTTGCAATGCCCGACTTAATTTCATCTGTCAGCATCGTAAGTACCATCTAGTTTGCGATACATTTGTATTCTCTTTAAACGACATTCTAGAAAACAATTTGAATATAATACATTTGAAAGTTTTTTCAATTCTTTGTCATTTACTGAGAGAAAAATAAGTTATTATTTATCATTTTATATCGAATTATATTTTGATCTAAACTACGAATTTTACTATTTTATCTAAAATTATATAATTAAGAAATTGAGAACTTTAATAGAGGAACTTTCAGTTGCAATTTATTTATTGAATTTTCCTAAGATGTGATTTCTCTTAAAATTTACATGTTTATTTCTATTTGAAGTTATTTCTAATCTATTTGTTGCTGGAAACTCTAAATTTAATAATTTCTGTTATGCCTATATATGTTATTTTAAAATATTAATAAAAATAATTTTGTTCTCTTTTAGAACCAAAGGCTTGTGGCAGACCCGAACAGCCACCAAATTCGACGATGACGGTAATCTCCGCAACCAAGACTCCTGGTAACGTATACCAAGTCGGGGCGACCGTGGATTACAGTTGTAACGTGGGTAGCCTCCTGATCGGACCGTCGAGTCGCACTTGCCTCGACACCGGTTTCTACAACGAGTTTCCGCCAGTGTGCAAAAGTAAGGAACACGATCGATGTCGGGGAAATGTATTCGAATGAAATCATCACAAACGTGACTCGCATCGTAGTATAACGCATTCTGGTCATTTCAGGTATCGAGTGCGGGTATCCCGCGAGCATAAAACACGGTGATTACACGCTCATCAATAACACCGTGAGTTACCTCAGCCAAGTGCTTTATTCCTGTGAGGACGGATACGAGATGACTGGTAAGTATTACAGTCAATCGCGACTTTCGTCATAATTATTCGCGGCGCATTTGAGATGGAGAGCGGATCTCTCGTATAAATCGTCCGTGAGAAATGATTATAAGCTGATCTCTGCGACCACAGGACGTGCCCGATTGACTTGCGACATCGATGAACGTTGGAATGGTCCACCGCCGCGATGCGAGCCGATTATCTGCGATCCACCGACTGCGGTCGCGCACAGCTCTATGGAGATACACAAGAACGACACAAACGAAAGTTTCGTGGTGAGGAATAACGAAAACTACAGCGATAGTCTGCTGGTTAATAGCTTCGTCATGTACACATGTGAGAAGGGCTACCGACTTATTGGTTCCAAGCAAATAACATGTTTAAATACCGGATTATACGATCGCGTTGCACCAACCTGCATAGGTATTTATTTATAAATTTATCTTATAATATTAAAAGAATTTATCATATAAGACAAAAAAATAAGTTTTAAGAAATTTTAAAATTAAAATTTAAGTTTCTATTTAACTTCCGTGAAAATAAATTCGATAATCATTTGCTCAATTCACAAACGTTCGAGATAATAATTAAATAAAGTTTAACAAATTATATATCTAGCATTTTTTGAATAATAAAAATTTAATGGTCAAGCAGCTATTGATAAAATTATAACAAAAAATAAAAATGAATACGTTTGTTAAAATTAATTTGGATATTTAGGAAATATAGTATATATTTGCGATATATCTATATGCATGTCTATATGTGTATACTCAATATATGAACTCTTCTTTACAGAGGAACCACGGATAGCGAGTTCTCCTACCCGAGCGACGACACGTTCGTCCACTCCGAAAATTCGAACGTACCTTACTCCGAGGAGCAGAACCACGACGAGTTCAACGACCACCAGCACAGTTTCCGTGCCGTCTAGAAATGTACCTAACACCGCGGAACTCCCAGCGACGGTGAGGGAGACTGTCTCGAAGAGGCCGAGTATCGGCCTGAACAGACCCGCGCTTCCAACGCCCAACGACGCCGGCAGCGATCATCCGCAGGACAACGAGATATCCGGAAGCGGCGTGGACCACGCACAAGCGGGTATCGGCGCGGGCGTGCCGGAACCGTCTGGTCCCTTCCGAGTGGACAGTGCGGAGCATCCCAACGGCACCCATCAGGCCAAGCTGAACCTGGGGGCCGTGATTGCCCTAGGAGTATTCGGCGGTTTTGTGTTCCTCGCCGCGGTGATCACGACGGTCGTTATACTCATACGCAGGTAAAGAAAGTAACGTGTCGTTGAATCATGATTCGATTTGGAGAAACCCCGTAAATCTTCTCTGTCTCTGATGATAGCGCATTCTGATATACATAGATGACATTCGAGCGGATTGTACATTATATCGCTTACTTTGTATTAATTTGACTACTTCCTGCCCTCTACCGCTCTGTCTTCTTCCTAACTTGTAATACGTATACGCTGCATTGTAATCTGAATCTTTTTCATATAAGATGAATTTGCTTGACTGAAACGTGTACATGTTTCTCAGAGTCTTGATGTAACAAAAGAGTCTCTAACATCTCGGATAGAACTACGCAGGGATAATAGTACTATTCGCCCCTTCATTCATTGATCATAAGCTTCCTGTAATTTAGCCTGTAATTTACCTTAAACGTAGCCTCAAGTTATGCTTTGCAAAGGAGATACGTTCTCATTTTCTAATTGATCCATAATTGATTTTCTTTAATTTGTTGTCTAATTTACTAACCAATGGTTCTCAACGTGTGAGTCATATGGCCACCTAAAGATCCATGGCACTCTTTTCACGTGTAAAAGACGGGACATCATCAGGGATCATAGTAAATGAACTGTTGATTGGGTCTAGAATGAGGGTAACTGAAGCAAACGAAAGTGATTTGGTCGTGACCAAAGTTGAGAAACAGTGGTGTAAATCTAAAACGTCGCAAGACCTAAGACATAGCGTCAGGAAAACGCGCGAGTCTCGTAGATAGTCTAGTCCGTCATAACGATGATTAACACAGAATCCATTTGTGCATTGCGGTGGTTAGCGGCAGTGGCAGCGTCGGAGGAAGGCGCCGCAGGGGGCTCGGTGGGGTTGGTGCGTTGAGGGGTGGCGGTAGTGGTGGCCTTGGGAGGGGCGACACCGGGATGCCCTCGCGTTGGTATACGCTACTCGCGCTGCCCTTCCCCGACCAGCACCTGGGGCGCCGCGACCTCACGGCACGCCGCGGTAGCGATCATCCTTATTCCTTCAGCCTGTCGGCGGCGCATCGCGCCGGCTACTTCTCAAACCCCTCTCTGTAGACTGTCATCGTCGCCCCTCCCTCTCTCTCTCACCCCCGCCAAGTGTAAAAGACAGAGATATGCAAGAAAGAGAACCATTCCACCCTAATAAAGCCCACAACCACCACTACCACCCCAACCCTCCACGCAACCACCGCCCACCACATCAACCATCATTACGTACCACCACCAGCTACCACGCGCCACCCTCGCGAGTGATACTAGTCAAGGTAAACGAGAGCAAGGTTTCTACTCATTGTGAGCACCTTCTTTAGCGTTAACTCGTTTCGCCGTCATGTCACGCTTTGCAAATATAGAAGATGGCTTTGTAGTGCGTTGCACGCACCTGGACACACCAACATCCCATTATATAATATATGAAAGTAAATAAATCTCCGCCGCATATTCAAGGATTCTAAAAAGTGGTCGTACATCTCGAGTACAAAGGTATTTAAAAGAGATACATGCATAGCTAAACAATTAAAGCATTATGTTTCATTAGGTTTTCTGGGATCATTTTATGCTCTTTTCATAAGATGGGAAGAAATCCGTAGAAACGGCTGCGATTTAGAAATCCTGAGTATCACGTGCTGCACAGAAATCGCGGCAGGAGATTGTGTGCAGTGCTCCTTTATGTTCTTTTCATGCCTGCAATATTTTATATTATAAATCTTTTTAATTTTATATTAAGATTACTTGTATTAAAACAATTAATTAGATATAATATAATTATATATATATATATATATTATATATTATAGAGTCCTTGTATATCTTTTAGTATATTATATACTTATCAATCTTTTAGTATATTAAAATTATTGTATTAGTGGTCAGATATTTTTCTACCTTTCTCTTCTACTTTTCTATTTTCATTTTGGTGAGCAGGGAATGGGCTTGAAAACTTCGCTTCGGATCATAATAATAGGACCATTATGGGCTAGTGTAATCGATTTGTACTTACTTTTTGCGAGTAAAATGTACACGATGTATGTACAAGATGTAAAAAATCCAACCCGATTCTTCTCCCGTTGCACATAACGCTTTGCCTATTTGTTTAATTTATTTTATGCAAATACGTTCAGTTCTGCGAAATAAATGTTATTCATAACTGTGATAATTCGACACGGAAAAAAGTGACTAACGTGTTGTTGATTCTTTCTACAGAAACCGCGGAAGAAGCAGCAAACACTATCGTCACCGTGCATCACCCGATTGCAATACCGTCGCCAGTTTCGACAGCAGTTCCTCGGAGAGTCGAGGAGGCCTGAATCGATATTATCGCCAAGCCTGGGAGAATCTGCACGAAACCACCGGCCACAAGGCCGGTAGTCATCCGCCTCTTCGTCGCAAGGAGACCCTGGATGAACCAGGATACCGGGAGAACTTCCGCGGTAACAACACCGAGCGCGACGGCTCGGAGTTGGTCGTCAGTGATGTCGCCGCATATCCATCGAGCAAACACGCCAGCGTCTCCGATAAGAAGCGTCATCATCATCACCATCATCATCATCACGGAAGCGCGACGCCCGACTGGAGGCAGTCGCAATCCCATCATAGATACTAAACAGAGAGCAAAACTGTAAAACGGGCAAGAATAATCTTCATTGAAACATATTCGCCTATGTCATATCATCTGCGATCATCTGAATGATGATTTGTAGAAGACTTAGAATGTCCGTAGTGAACGCTCACAACTGCCGCGGGTTAAAAGATCTTCCTTGAACGAGGGAGCACAGCGATATCTTCCACTAACATAAGTTATACCTAAATAAAGTCTTACACGAAATAGAAACGGAAGATAATCCGAACATAGATCCTACGTATATTGTTCTGTTACGTTATAAATTATTATTTACCGTCAGTCTGTTGCGGAATGTAAATATTATATACATTGTAGCTGAAAAATAAGGATGATAAAGATAGTCGCTCGTTGTAAAGAAGGTGGTAGAAACTGGTCAGAGGATATGCCAAAAAGCAAAGAAATACTATACAATAACGATCAAACACAGAGACGCAGTAACATAACGCTTAAAGGTTAGTTATTGTAAGATGAGGATTTACGTAACCGTTTGAAAAAATTTCTAACAAGTTTAAGAAGACACCGGATATCGGCAAAACTTACATCTGTTATGGGTACCTTGGCCTCGCTTTAAAAGGATTACTATGTTTCCAAAAAATCGGGATATTGCATATAGGTATCATTAAGGGAAGGCCGATGTTATCCATTTAGGAATAGAACAAATATCAAGTTAACCGTACATGTGTACGAACTGCACATAAGTAAATGATAATTCAAAGGCACGCTACAGCTACGTATAGGAGTGCCTCGTTGATCGCTATTATATACATACCTTCAATATACGCTACTATCGAGTTTGTATTATAAGTATGTAACACTTACAATTAATTGTAATTATTACTTATCAAACTTATTATTTCTATCAAGCTCATTAAAATTGATATGAATGATATACAATTTAAGAAATAATGTAATTGTTACAACAATAGGTTTTTATTAATTGACTGAGATAATTACATGCGAAGTAAACTCTGTACATGCGTTTTCTTAATTTTATTTATCGTAATAAATTACAATAGTGCCATTTGGGGCAAACTTGTTCAATTTATTGAAGAAGCAATTTTGTCACTCAAACATGGTACATGATAACAGATACTAGCGCATTTTCATAAATTATACATATATGTATATGAGTATATCACTAGATTTTAAATTTTACATTTATATAAAATTAGAATAAACATATTTATAATGAATATATAGATATACATATATATATATATATAAATGTTCTTTTATCCCACACAAAAAAGTAATAAAAAAGATACTACAAAATACAATCTTTTTATAAAGTATTTAGAATATTAATAATCATTTGGAACGATTTGAAAAATTGGCATTTTTTTAATAGGATTTTATTAATATGGATATTTATGATTTATAATCTATTTGTATAAAATAGAGAGCTCAATTTTGTAGCCATTGCTTGATTAAACCTTTTATTTGTATTCTAGCCTCCTTTAGCTGAGGCATATCACCTTCTGATGGAGGATACATGTTTGCGCAATGTGCAGTACCTTTAAATAAATTAAATAATTTATAATTTATAAAATATTTAGGAACTGATAAAAAAATAATGATATACATTCAATTTACCTTTGATATAGATAGCAGGCGCCTGTGGATTGGAAGATTGTACAATGCCCAGCACATGCCAAGGATCGATAGAGCCATGTACAAATACTACATTTGTCACTTGTAGGTTTAATGCACCATATAAGATATTTGTTCGTTCGACAGAAGATTTCAATAGATTCATGTTGTATCTGCAAAAGAGGTTTCGTTTTTGACATCAATATTCTGTCATAGTTGGAATATAATTTAGGTAAAAACAAACCTAGGCCCGAAAATATCGACGCATTGCTGTTCAAAAAATTCTACTGGAAAAGTATTCCCGAACACATTGGATTGTCCAGTGGAGGTCTGGAAGAATCCAAACTCTGTACAAGTCTGATACATCCATTGACGTCCTACAAAATCATTCGCCGTTAAACATCGGTAATAGAGCAATTTAGATGCATACACACAATATCAATTTAAATGCGTTACCTCCTTCCGCTTGCTCGCTAGCCCAAGTGACATTTCGAAGCTCATGAATCATCTTATCATATCTATAATCTAAACACTTCTCTTTAGTAGCATTCAATAGCATATTGCTTACATAAGCAAGCCTATCAATAGATTTTCCTATTTTCTCATCTACTAGTATATCACATATGGTCTCAATAGTGATATTAGCGGTCTTGGAACTTTGACGATTGTCTTTATTGTATTGTACTATGTCAGCAAAGTTGCTCGCTAACGTTTCATACAAGCTGGAAATATCTGCCCTCTTTGTATGCCCAGGATCAATTGGGTCACATAATCTGTAAAATACGACTTGTAAGAAAGCACATTATCACAATCAACATTCCACATTGTGACAAATACTTACTTGAATTTTTTCTGTATTTGCAGTTGACCAGTAGTATGGTGTAACAATGTATTGATTTGCGAGTTAGCCTCTTGTATCGCGCTAACACATTTATCAGAATGTTCTTTCAAGGCATTTATAACAACAATATAATATTCTGCAATAGAAAATCATTTATACATGAGATACTTAATATTATACAAATTTGAAATTACATTACCATCAAAATCAATCTGTGCTAGCAGTGGTCCACTAGCTGATACAGCTCCATGTACCAAGTGAGGATATTTGGCGCGCATCCAGGCGGCCAGAGATCCACCGTACGATCCTCCAAATACAATCCATTTCGTATCATTTGAAAATTTGTATCCAATATTAACAGCCTCGATGAAATACGCTAAATCTGCTAACGCCTGTTCTGAACTTAAATATATCAAGTTCTTTACGCTAAGATCCCTGCAACGGTCCACGACGTGTAACGTAAATTTCTAAAATAACTTTTTCTTTTGCATTCATTTATTCGTATCTTACTCACGCAGTGGGGTGACTTTTTCCGTAAAAACGATGTTCTAAATAAAAACACATTGCTCCTAATTCTTTGGCATACTCGATCCATTGACCTTCTACCATCCATTTCGCATCTGCTAGACCTTCTGCGCCGATCATTAAAAATATTGGGCCATTAGGTTTGTAAAACTCAGAGTTAACGAAATATTTCTGTAAAGAAACAACAAATCATGCGTAACAATATCAAAGGTTAAAATAAAATTTTCATTAGTAGAATAAATGAAAAATATAAAATCAAAATTGTATTCTTTGTATTACTTGTTTCCAGACATGAACATCGGTTGGATTAAAATGATCCAGATACTGTGTAAACCATTGTTCCTTGGGAAGCGAGACTGTTTTAGAGGACAGAATCGGCTCTCCTAAATTGCCACCTTTACTCCGACCTCTCAAAAAAGCACGCCATGCTGAACTAATACTCAGAATATTCAATAAAATGGGTAAGAACAGTAGAAGCCGCATTTTAAGATATATTTGAGTTTCTCTTATTTGCTTTAGCAGATGCAGTTCTATAAGAAAATACAAGTATATATACTTTGGAAGGATTCAGTATCACAATATTATTCATTTACTGCGACACGGACTCAAAAAGCAGAAACTCAATTCAAAAAACGAGTTTGAATGTTTTGAATCATTAAAATTTTGTAAATTATTTTTAAATTGCAATTTCAGTATCACGAATTTATTATTTTTATTACAGAGGAATAAAAATATCTAACTAATATATTAGTGTATCAAATTTTCATCATTCTTTTATAAAGCAACTAAAAATGACTTTTGATTTATTGTAGCACACGAGTGATATAGAGGAGTTAATGATACATCGTGCGACTGCAAATGAAATCTTTTTTTTTTGCAGCACTCTTATCTTTTATTTGACAATGTCAAAAGGAAGATACAGTCTTAAACAGTTATTATTCAGTTATGCGAAATGAATTTTTGTTACTGTTACAAAGATATCTTACCTTTTTCTATTCAGATTAAACACTTTACACGTTGCCGTTACAATGCGAATGTAAGTTCTCGCTTCTAAATCTCTCTGGCGGAAATTTTGCTAGATATAATACGTGATAAAGTGGTGATAAGCGAAAAATGAGGATGTTGTTTACAGCAGTTGGGACTCTCGAAAGTGCCCATAAACTTGAGTCTTGAGAGCAAAACTCTGTCTTTACACCTCCTATGTACACTTTTCGTCTCCTCTCTTTTTCTCTCTCCGACGTTTAATCGTACGTTTGTCTCCTTTCAAGAGTCAGAACGGTGTAACTGATGCCGCTAGTGCTTATTATCTCTCTTTAATGTAATCTTCCTTGTCATCAGTCGAGATCTGTGATGTGTAAAAATTTTATATATGTATTGACATTTTTCTGTAATTATTAAAAATTAAATGTATCAGTATTATTTGCTGAATTTTTACAACTTTCCCAGGCAATGTTACGTCGTCTTAAAAATGATTTAAAATTGTTAAAAAGATGTCTTGAAATTAAATAATTTCCCAACAAAGTAAATGTAATAAAACACATTGCACATAACAATTGTATAAGAAATAATAATATTGAGACACGGTTACTGTTTCGTGCTGTTTACCGGGATGTGTTCGACAATCCAATGTAATCTGTCAGGCAAAAGGAGTTTACAATAATGTATGTATAATCCGATTGTTATATCGGCGGCGAGCAGTTTGCTTACCGGAATAACAAAAGACGGCGTAACGCGACAGCTGATTGCGGCCATGAGCGGCCTCGTGAGCTGTCCCGTGAGCGGCGTATGACCACGTGTGACGACTGACGACGTGTGACGAATGACAAGCATTGTCGCGAAACGTTCCGCGTTAGTGGAGAAGAGAAGCCAGCTTAGCCAGCAGCCTACAGCGCACGGCCGGCTCTCAATTGATGGAACGCGCGACGAGGCGGCGCGAAAGGATTCTCGCTGCCGCGAACGCCAAATAGTGTTTACCTTTCCGCTCGGTTAAATATTTATCGTCGCGCGGCGAATAGCGGCAGACGGGGCGTTTGATCGGCCACCGCCGCCGACAAAGTTCCTCGGCGCGCTATAAATGCCGCGTCTAACCTCGATTCGGACGAGTTTCGAGGACGATTCCTCTACTCAACATCGTCCGTTTTCTTCAACTCTGGGATTTTCTTAGTGCGTCTAGGCAACATGAAGTTCGCGGAGCACCTGTCGGCCCACATTACGCCCGAGTGGCGTAAGCAGTATATCAGCTACGAGGTACCCTATATATATATATATGTACAACACGTTTAATACAAACGTGAATTTTCATTCTTATCTTATTTTCTTTACTGCACGTTCGAGTAAGTAAGCACTGATCTCAAGTCTCTGATCTCTTGCAGGAGATGAAAGCGATGCTTTACACAGCGGTGGAAGAGGCTCCTTCGGATGAGAGCGTAGAACCAGAAGTGATATCGCGTCACTTTGCGTCGTTCGACGAGGTGTTTTTTACATTCTGTGATCGCGAATTGAAGAAAATCAATACATTTTATTCAGGTGAGGATATCCGCAGCATTTAAATTAGCAATTTTTATCCTCTTGTGGTACGTTACTTATGTGTCTCGTTCTTACAGAAAAATTGGCAGAAGCCACTCGCAAATATGCAGCTTTACAAAATGAGTTGAAGACTGCGGTGGAGCTACAACAGGGAAGTGGGAAGAACAAAGGAAAGGCCAGCGTGAAGCCACTTCTATCTACCAGAAAGCTTAGGGATCTAAAACTTGCATTTTCAGAATTTTATCTCTCCCTGATCCTTCTTCAGAATTATCAGAATCTCAATCACACTGGATTCCGAAAGATTCTCAAGAAGCACGACAAGGTATCTTGTTGCGCAGTGATATTGTGTTTTTTGTAATTTGCCTTGGTCATGCATACTTGTTAAATTTCAGAAACTATAATTATCCCAAGTTATCATATCCTTTCTCCCATAGTTGCAAAGTAGTGGTGCGAGAAACAACCGCTGCTGTGTATGCCGTAATACCTATATTCCTTGTATGTCCCGAGTAAAAGCTAGTAATTGTCTTTAACATAGTTTATATTATTTGATTCAATGTATAATAATATTCAATTTCTATAATACATTATAAAACGTTTTCAGTTACTGTCAGTTGACGCTGGTTCAAAATGGAGAGTCGAATGCGTGGAGACGTCACATTTTTACACGTCCAAAGATATAGACAAATTGATCCAGGAGACAGAAGCGTCAGTGACAAATGATCTCGAAGGCGGTGATCGGCAGCGCGCTATGAAACGTCTTCGAGTGCCACCGCTCGGCGAACACCAAAGTCCATGGACTACCTTCAAAGTTGGTTTATTTTCGGGCAGCTTTATCGTTTTATCTGTCGCAGTTGTTCTCTCAGGTATTGTATCTATCTGTTACAAGTTGTAACGCATTTCGCCCAGTCGCGCTAAAATCTCATTACTTTCAGCCGTCTTCCACGACAGCGGGGAGAATCTCAAGATCGCATTTAGATTATATCGAGGTCCTTTCCTTATTATTGAGTTTTTATTCCTTATTGGGATTAATGTTTACGGATGGAGATCTTCTGGTGTCAATCACGTTTTGATATTCGAGCTAGACCCACGAAATCATCTTTCCGAGCAGCATCTCATGGAATTGGCTGCAGTTCTTGGAGTCATCTGGACGCTTAGCCTATTAAGTTTCTTATACAGTGCCAGCCTAAGCATTCCGCCATATGTGAATCCATTAGCACTAGTCTGCATCATGTTGGTCTTTCTATTAAGTCCAGTTAAGATGTTTCGCCATGAAGCTCGCTTTTGGCTGTTAAAAATCATAGTAAGTATAGTCCGCACAACGTCTCTTCCATATGATTATGACGAAATGTTGTATAATCTTTTGTCTTATTTTAGGGACGCGTTTTAATATCGCCATTCGCATACGTCAATTTTGCTGACTTCTGGTTGGCGGATCAGTTCAATAGTTTGGCGACTGCATTCTTAGACTTTCACTTCTTAATATGCTTCTACATTACAAATGGCGATTGGTTGAAGGCTGGCGACACTAGGCAATGCATGTCCGGCTCTCTCATTGTCAGACCTATTGTGAATTGCTTACCGGCATGGTTTCGTTTCGCGCAATGCGTCCGAAGATATCGAGATTCCAAAGAAGCGTTTCCACATTTAGTAAATGCTGGAAAATATTCCACGACGTTTCTCGTTGTTATCGCTAATACTTTATATGCTTATTATGCAGGTAGATTGAATTACACACCAGAAATGTGTCTTTTTTATAGTTCAAGTTTTGAATGTCGCAAAATTAAACAAAAAATGGTAAACTTTTTCAGCGGAGTACAATAATCGATGGGAGAATCCATGGTTGTGGCTGTGGGTGTGTAGCTGCCTTATTAATTCGATATATTCATACACGTGGGATCTTAAGATGGATTGGGGCCTTTTAGACAGCAATGCCGGTGAAAATCGGTTTTTGCGCGAGGAAGTGGTTTACTCGACAGCCGTAAGTAAAATAATAATAAATAACAAAATTCAATTGCAAATTTACATATTACACGTGTGTTTCAGTGGTTTTATTATTTCGCAATAATAGAAGATTTTGTATTACGATTTATTTGGATTGCGAGTTTTGTCCTGGTTGAATTCGGCTATATTTCTGGCGACTTAATGACTTCTATAGTAGCACCTCTCGAGGTCTTTAGGTAAGGATACTTTTTACCATTGTCCTATTTTATTCGAAAACATTCTTGTAGCTTTTCAATTCATCGCAAAATTTATTTTTCAGGCGATTTGTCTGGAACTTTTTCCGTTTGGAGAACGAACATTTGAATAATTGCGGTAAATTCCGTGCCGTGCGCGATATCTCGATAGCACCTATAGAAAGCTCCGATCAGACACAAATTTTACGTATGATGGATGATGAGAACGGTGTACTTAATAGGGGTAAACGTAAAAGTGGCGGTAAAAAGCAGAGCAATACAAAAGAGGAAAAACGAGCGCTGCTTAAAGAAGAAACCATAGATGTCGATATATCAAATGCCAGTTGAATATGTAGATCAAGATTTTTGTACGATTATTTTTTATTTTCTCCAATATGGAAAGCCTCCGGTAAACTTGCAGTACTTGAACAAGATAATTTGCACGATTTTGTAAATAACACATATCGATTTTGCTAGAGGATAGATAATTGTTACATATTTTTTTAGCAGATTATAAAATTGAAATTGTTATAGTGCCTTTCGCGCTTTTTTTGTATAAAGCCCGTAGTAGATAGTGCAATTTTATCTGCTGGATTGCTTATGTGCGCCTGTGTTGTCAATTTTATCGACGCTAAACCGGAACGTGTGTAGTCCGCTGCTGGCTTATAGATTTTTGTGATAAATTGGGTGCTATTTTTCTTATGTAGTTTTGTGTTTACTCATTGTGAGAATCAATCAGGATACAACCTTAAATTACGTGAGATCAAAGTATTTTCCTCGCACTAAGTGTCATCTGCTTAAGTGGAGAAAAATATGCCTCTCATATGTTACAAAAGTAATGAAAAGAAAAATTGGACAAAGCTTTGATAGCGGCCTACAAAAAGGAATCGTAAAGAATGTGTCACATTTCATACTGATTGCATCATTTGAAGCTAAGCTAACAATACCGGTATTGCTATAGTAATCAGCGCGGAAATCCAGTTAGCAATCCAGCAAAAAAGCATTGTGTACCGCGGGCTAAAAATATTTTACGATAAATTGTAACAATCCAAGATGTAGCCTGCACCAAAAGTCTTCCATCATAAAAACGAATAGTTATAGCTCAAGTAGACAATTTTACGAATTTTATAGCTTTTAGATACAGGCATATATACAGAGAGCCTAACGTGTCATGTGAAGTGTGCGCTTTTGCATACGAGCTTTGAATTGTTGATGAGTAAATTTGCCTGCCATTTAGATGCTATTATACATAATGATTTTATTAGCCGTGTTGTTACCAACATTTTTTCTACAAATGCCATTTTTTTAATAATAGGTAATCGATGCCATGAATACTTATACGAATATTGAAAGTACAGAGAGAAAGGAAGTATTAATACAGAAAATAGTCTGATGTTACTACGCTCATAACATAAGTGATATAAACATGTATTAATACTAAAGAGGCTGTTGTGCCTTTTCATACATATTGAACATATAGTTATTGTACTTATATATTGGCCTATGTATTATATATTATTTTCCAGTAGTAAAACGAATAGAATCAAATTTGTAAATTCAATATTTAATTTACTAATACTCTACATTATTTTGATAGTAGCATTTTATATGTAAAATATAATATTTAAACAGTTATCCAATCATTTTATATAAATATATTGTAATATAGTATTCTATTATTAATTACTAATATTTTTAATAATTATTAATTTTGAAGAAGTAGGAGTAATATAGTTTTTATAATAAGGATTATTTTATATTTTCAATTGTTACTTAAAGAAACATCTGCTCAATAGGAGATGATGTAAAATTAATATTGTTGTATTTATTTCAAATATATTAATTATGTCTATACCTATATTTATTACTAATCATATTATTTACACAATTTTGTGAAAAAAATAATAACACATTAAACCGCCATATAAAGCAGCATTTTATGGAATCTAAGCTAAAATAATTTTATTGCGTCAAAGTAATAAAAATAATATCTTTTAAAAGTACATTTCGTATTACTTTAATAAAGCAGCTTACATTTGTGAAACTTTATTTTAACTGTATGTATATTTGCTATAGTAATTACAGTAAAGCAGATGATAATTTAAGATATAGTTATATTTTCTAAATTAAAAATTTTGTTAAAGTACAAAATTTTTCAATTAAGAAAGCTAAAAAATTTATTTCTATATACATATTTAAACACTACATACTTATTTCAATTAAGAAATAACATTTACTTATGCAGATAATAGTAAATGCTAATATATATATGTATATATATATATATATATATATAGAAATATGAATTT
>VBVR01003511.1:0-17417 GCA_011638315.1 Tetramorium parvispinum
TATATATATATATATATATATATATATACATATAAACATTTGTTTCAAATAAAATTGTAAGGAAATGACATGTAAGAAATAATGTATATCAATTATTTATAAATAAAACAGTAACGAACAATTAAATATTACGAAGAGCACTATATGGAGCCGCGAAAGAAAAGATTTATAGTCATCGTTGAGACTACGGTCGCGATATCGGCGTAGAGCTATTAATGTGAAGACTTGTGTATGAATGTCGTAACGCGGACTAGCCTAGTGTCTACTACTCCACTTAATTTTTTTGGGACTCACAGCGAGACACATCAAACGTAACGTGTCTGATTGTAGTCTTAAGAAAGTGAGGTAATGCCTGATAACGACGCATGATATGTGCGAAGCGAACGAAACGATAAGGAGTAGACTAACGCGACCAAGTTTCGAGGAATCGTCCAAGCTCTAGCTATAGCTGCGATCATTATTAGGAATTATAAGAATTTTTAAGAAAGCTGAAATATTTATGTGTTTTCTTAATTTTAACTTAGCCTTTATTTCTCCAGTATGTTGATCTGTCTGTAATTTTTGACGCTTTACGAGAACTCTAAAAATGCGCGCCAAGATAGTGAATAGCTCTTCACTTTATCTGCCACAGGCTTACGGAAGATAGTATCACATCATCGGAATGTAATTCTTGAACGAAGCAATTCTTCTGTGTCGTGGAAGTAGTTACGACATCTTTGTTTTCGCGGCATAAAAGAATTATTTGGTTATTGTTAAACAAGGCTAAATTATTAATATTGATGTTATTGGGAAGATTAAAAAGTCAATAATAAATTATAATAAAGAAAGTGTTATCTGTCGAAATAGAAAAAAAAAACAAATTCGAATCTCGAGGATCTCATTTCAAACGTTTTCAAATGTTACGATGCGAAAAGACAAGATCTCTTTCGTAGTTGAACTAAATTTAGAGTCACGCGATCTTTGAAACTATATTAACCATAAATTCGGAAAGTCACATAATTTTCCTTCGAGGAAAAGACAAGTGCCGTTTCCTCGCCATTCTCAGAGTGGGAAGGGTAACGGAATCCGTAAAAGGAGGGCCGGCAACGCGTTCTACAAATCTAATATTTTTCTTCTTCCAAGGAATATTTCTCCTTCCTGGCAGGAAGGAGAGTAACGAGGATTCGAGAGTTGAAGGAAAAATCGGGAAGAAGCTACCGATCGGCCCTATTAAACCAGTCGCGGCGCGGCTATTACCTTAGCCTCGCCGCGTCCTTCCTCCAAGTTTTCTCATATCGACTACGATCGATAGCCGCCCGCATCCTCGGCTCCTCATATAATCTCCGCCAATATCGTATCTGGATGGCGCCACCTCGTGACAGGCACACCGTGGATTTGCCGATGAAACGGCCGCGCGACCTCAATCCGTGATTCTCTCTTTCCACCCCATAGAAAGAAGCCCGTCATCTCGAGAAGGATAAGAAAATTTCCGTAGTTATTTTCGGAAAAAACATCCGAGATCAGTAGTTTCGATGAATAGATAATTGAAAATAATTGAAATGTTGGTTGGAAAAAAAGATTGTTTTGTGAATTAAAACATTCTACTTCTTTTTTAGAAAATTCTACTCTTTTAAAAAATTCTACTTGCTTACATTGACAGCTCTAGGACAGAAATACGTACGTTAATGATAAAAATATTTATGATAAAAGAGAAAAAAATGTAAGCTCATTAAATCTACTGAGTTTATACCAAAGTTCTTCGTGGCAGAAATGTTTCATTAAGGAGAGTTCATTGACTTTGCGCAATTTTTCCTCTGGCAGGCTTCTCACCCTAAATTCAAAGAAAAGGGGCGGGCAATGGCAAGAAGGGCGCGCAGTCACTTCCGCTAACTGGAAAAGCAGCGCGTTGGTTTGTGAAAAATCAATAAAATCGCGCACCGAGTTTACAGTGGATCGTAGAAACCAGAGGTTCATTGACTCTTCGTGTTTCTACCTTGTACGATCTACATGTTCTTAGAACCAAGTCGAACTTTGTGCAATCGATAAAGACGCATTGGAGCACGTGCATTGAAGAACGGCAGTATATTTAATGCCTCTGGAATCTAATTTTCTATATACAACAGATCGTTTCTGAGAACCGATCAAGCTGCACTACTTATGCGGAATCGTCAGAGAAAATTCGATATTCTTTTTTGCATGGCGAGTTTAAATCTGCAGAATGTGTAGTTTCTTCTCGACGTATATATTTGATTTTATATTGAGGCAAACTCTTTATGCTAAACGTAGTGAATTTGAACGCTAACATATTTATAGATGTACTGCTGATTCATTAAATATTATTATCACATGCTCGCAAATTCGGCGTTAAATATAGAAGCTCGATTCGACATTTTATTTATATGTTGTGTCGCGGAATATGTTCAATATAAATAAGAAAATAGCCGGCGTCGTCTTTTGCAGCAGTGGTGGACATCTAGATTTCTGTTCAAATACCGTATTCGACGTTTCTTTCTACACACATATATATACATATATGTATATATAGGTTCCTCAAAAAACATCCTCACGAAATGTTTTCACTGTTTAAGAAGACTCCGCATTTAATTTGAAAAGCACGGAATTCACACACAACCATCAAGTGTTTTTTCTCAAGGTCGTAGCAGTGCGGTAAGTCTGGATGTGTGCATGTACACTCTCGTTATCCATTCACTTTTTCAATTATATGTACACGTTTATGTACGACTCGAGAAGAGGGAGGGATATTGAACGATAGAGCGAGAAATAAAGGGGGAGGGAGAGAGAGAGAGAGAGAGAGACGGAGACAGAAAGAGAAGGAGGATAGAATACATAATCCAATGAAACCCTAGGCTGGAAAACGCGGCTGTTAAAACCACCCTCTACGAATCCCAACGTGTTACTAACTGATTACATGACAGTTACATATAGGTCAGAAAATGAAATTACAAAGCCAATGCTGTTCAAGGTCGCGCGAAACGTATATTAAACGTCTCACATCGCCGTTTATTCAGATGTGACCGTAGGTGATTCGTTCGCATATCCATGAATGAATGTACATTTATTAAAGGGGCAAGATAAATTTGCCCAACCCTCTATACGTTATTATTAACAGTGAGCACTTTCTGTACTGCATTTGTGGAATGTGACGATATTTTAATTTAAAAAATGTCACGTTTCTCACAGAGAAATAAAGCAGAAATTATTAATAAAATTTAATTCAAAGAAATATTATTTTCCTAAATTAGATAATGATCCGTATTTGACGATTTAATTCGAGTACACGATATGCTTTTTAATATTTTTTTAGTCTTTTCTATTTTATAAATAATATATATACGTACAAGCATTTAAATGTTATTTCTATTTACCTACTTACAATCTTTCGTGTTTTAGGTTTGGATATTTATCTTCTTCTAGATAGTCGTAGTCAAGAAAAAAAAAGACGTTATCTACAATAAATTAGAAATTTAAAGTGCCATTTTTCACACGGAAAGTTCGAAGTGAAAAAGGCGCGAGCTAACTTTGTAGCCAGAATAGCTTTTTCTTTTAGCAAAAAGCTTTCTCCTTAAAGGCGTTGTGAAGCAGCGCTGAGCGGACGTACTTGCCGCGATGCCATCTCGAAAAATATGTCGTCGTGTCACTTTAGAGTCGTAGCAGTAGGTCAAGTTTTTAGCAAATCCGGGTGTAACATCGGTTAGTTCGCTCGCGAAATCATCTCCGCAGGAAAACGAGCGACTCACCTCACTTGGCCCTACCGCAAAACTTCAATGAAGTTTTCCTCCTAATAGATGCGTACCATATACCGAAAACCGGACCTGCCGATAAACTTCGAGAATTTGAAACTTTATAATCTAGGATGGGTGATGCTAGAACCCGATTACTTCGTATTTCCGTGCGAAGTGCTGTGAGGAGAATTAATTCTTAAAATGATGTTTTAAAGAACCTATATATTCTTGACATACTTTCGTTTAAAGTTGAATAACATTCGACTCTACACTGTAATAAATCTAACTACGGTTATTATGTCATTAAGATTTACTATACACCGTGTTTTCTATGCGATAATATTTTTATAATTATAAATGTCAAGCACAAAATAATTTTCTCGCTTTCAGAGATTTTTTAAGAGAATTTTTGAAAGAAAAATCTATATTTGTGTAGAAAATAATAAAATATTAGAAAATTTTTTTGTAAAATCGTCTTTCCATGAATCCTCCTCTCATCAATCATTTCCTCTGTCATCTGTTCTCTTAAGTGTTGTCGCTCATCTTTTTTTGAACATCTTTTTCTTTTGTGGAAGATTGACCCCTCCCCTGTCTCACCACTGCCATCGACGCAGCATCACTTATATTCTATATTGTTATTTAACTTTGTTTTCTAACGAATCAGATTTTAATTGAGGCTGAGGCGCGCGGTGGATTAAAACAAAAGAACTTCGCCATGAAGAGCGCTGACGTCATCCTAGCAATTTTCAAGATAATTATACGAAACAATGAAGGTGCCGGTCTATCGAACGTACCTAAAGTTATGTCTCTCTTTCTGTACTTTCCCAATCGATAGCATGATATAATTTAAAAACATCTCGATCCTCGAAAGACAAAATATAATGAGCAGAGTTATTATAATAATGGAAAATAATTGAAAGAAGCGAATATATAAACTATAGACTTTGTAATTGTTCAAATAAGAGATCTTTCTTTTATATCATTTATAAGAGCATTCTTATTCTCATTTTCCTGGATAAAAAGGAATAATTCCGGCAATACTGTAAAAGGATATATTAACATCTCCATCACATCGTTTTAATTTCCTGTTGAATACTGCCAGCAACTTTAGTAATGCACCATGCATCGGCGAGGAACACAGATACTCAACTATCATACGCCCACCTAATCCAGGTTACCCCCTTTGTGACCCGTCAATTGTAGCTACCTTCTCAGCGCTTGCATTGTCTTCTCTAGAACCACGGTTGCGATCGATAAATCCCAACGATGTCCGGACTATAGACATTTCGCTAAACTCGGCGCTCTCTTATTTGCACCATCGCCCGCTTTTTTGAGGCGAAGAAGACTTTCGCAGCGAACCCTTTCGGGATCAAGTAGATAGGTTCGTTTGAAGTTTCGCTAGGGAAAAATCCGAGATTTTTCGCGCCGCGGTGTCCAACCCCCGATCCTCTCTCTCTCTCTCTCTCTCTCTGGTTTGTTGTACGGTTTCGTCGTACGTACGGAAACTGCCCCACGGTAGACTCTCGGCGATAGCACCCTTGCCCTTGACTACAGGGTGCGAGAACGCTCGTCTGAGGGGTTCGTCTACTCTCTCCCTCTCACTATCTCCTTTGTCGCCCTCTTCCTTTCTTTCTCTCTTTCTCTTCCGGCAGACAGGTCGGGTACAAAAAAGAAAATGAGAAGTGAAAGGGGTAGAAGAGGAACAACGCAGACGAGACGCATGTCGTCCTGCCTCTGTAGCTTTCACTCTCTCACTCTTCTCAACACGATATACGTCCGTTCATCCGTCCGTCTGTATGTATGTACGCACCGCATAGTTGCATAGCGTCGTCTCTCTACGTGCCGACGTAAAGTGAGTAGAATCGCGTCGAGTGGAGGGTGCAGAGTACTCCGACGGTGCGTCGAGTGATCATTCGGGGTTGGGTTGGTTGGTTAGTTGTTCGATTGGTCCCCGATCCTACCGTAAGAGGCTCATTCATGTAAAGATCGCCGCTGTGTGTCATGGCATAACAGTATTTCGCGAATAGCGTTCGCGTAACGGATCGGTTAAAATGGATACACATATTCGTATTTCTCGTATTTATACAAAATCATCGTTCGTCCTGTTAATATTCAGGTCGGTTATATTACCGCAAACGTTATAAATAAATTTGTGATAGGATTAAAATTTTGCAGAACGCTGAATGGCACTAGGAAATATTTTCATGTAGATTCCGTATTCGGTTCCGCGCATTAATTGCTCTTCAATTTCAATGGCATCGTTATATCGCACGTTTACGCGGATTCATATCGGGGCGATCGACCTCGAGTGCACTCTCCATGTAATAGACGTAGACTCGAAGCGACGTAATCAAACGGTGCATTAAATGCAACGTTACGACTGCAGATCGATGCGTAGGATATATATATATATATATATATATATAGCGGTGTACGATCACGGACGTTGCGCTACGTCAATAAAGAAGTAAGACGTAGCGGATACCGCGCTACATTTTATCGCTGTGCGACGTATAATTGAAATAGTTAATAGCGAGAAAGGACTGTACATCATAACGATACGTCAAAGTGCTTTTTTTCCAATTTGTCCATAAAGTCATTGAGAGTTGTATTCCCCTTCCCTACTGTCACGTTATCGCGCAATAATACAAAATCTGTGGCAGCTGTCCAAGTTTACGTCGCTTTACGCCTTCTGTCGAATTACTTGAAGAGAATCTACAATTGAGATTCTATTCCATTCTATTTTAGAACCCGTAAAGTTCAGTGACACGTGAAATTTTCCATGTGTTGCCCTATTTTCTCGGCGACTATATTTATAATGGTAAACAATTAACTTTTACGACATTTACAAATTAATATTATCGCATGATTAATAAGTCTATCTGTACTACATTTATCCGTCTTTTGAAATTATTACTAGTACCTTTTTTTTGTTTAACAGTTGAAGCTAGAAATCAATTGAACTAATTACGGTACCACGATGCTGTATCTGCTGTATCAAGTTCGAATCGCAGGTTCAAGGATAAGGCTAGTAGAAGCTTTTAGTGAGAGTGTAACAACTCTCGTAAAAGTATTTCATGAAATTGTTAACACATTCTCGGCCATTGTAAATGAAAGAGAGCAGAACTTTCTGCAATTACGATATAAAACTTCAAGGGATTTTCCGGCTTAACGATGTTAACATGTGAATCGCTACTTTCGCGGATATTGCATGCTCGTTATACGTCGTCTCAATTGCATCGCAACTTAGGAGGATATGAGACATACCTTTCAGATGTTCTGGGGTGTCCGCTGCGCCGGCTCGCATTATGTCGCTCAGATAGTGTTCCAAAGTTCTCATGTTGTCTAACGGTGAGTTTCCATTAGCCGTCATACGATCCTGGAAAATATCGAGGAGACACCATGAGTTTTATATTCGTAATGGCTCCTATAACTCAATTGTCGCATTATGTTTTACGAGAAAAAAAGCTATTCTATCCTAAATATCGATACTAGAGTAATTACTAAGCAATTACCAGACAAATAGGAGATATGATGTCATTAGTTTTTATAGTTAACAAAATAGCTTTCGCAGTTATGTACTCTAAATGTACGGTATATCTAAATAGAATCTGTGTTCTTTTCAAGTCTATAAATCTTAATCTCGAAGTGCGTCAATGGCGAAATGTTTGCCTACTTCATTTAATTTCGCGCGGGCTTCCATTACGACGATTGTCTCACATGAGACAAGAACCAAGAGTATTCTCGCTATAATATACAAAAAGTCGCGCATAAAACTCCATGAATTTTGGATTTTTCAATTTCCGCCGCGAGCCATTTCACGAGATAAGGTGCTTACTTCTGGTTAGGAAAAAGCTTTCCAGCGGTGAGCGAATGTACTGGATGGAATACCGCGTAAACCAGCAGCGGTTCCCAGGGAGGAGGACAAGTGAAGCAGAGAACTTGAAAAACGATAAGAGAAGTAACGTTCCCGGCGGTGGAAGAAAGTATCTGCCAGAAAGAAGCATGCCATCCGCGAGCAGCAGGAAAGAAAGTGCGGGGATAAAAGACGAGCTAGAGAAAGGCCTGTAATAGACCACTTGTAACGAATCGGGGAGTGCAGTTAAAGCGGGGATATATTCAAAAGTCCATCCCTGTCGTCGCGCCACACCCTTAATGTACATCCGTTTCCTTTCCTTTATTTCGGCTATCACATGGCCGAAACGCCGCGCCGTGTTCCTGACGAAAGTTTGATAAAGTCCGACATGGCCTTCTTTTATTTCGGACGTCATGCTACTGTTACGGAATTGTCGATTTCCTCGCGTGGAAAGTTCGCGAAAAAAGAGACGTCTCTCGAAAGTTAATAATCTTTACGATCAGGTCAATATGTCATATCCAGTATCGTCTGTAAGTCTTGATCAAATTGTACAGAGATTCAAGCGGATTACAATTAGCTAAGATACCATTTAATTAATCGTTTGCAATCAAAGACTTTCTACGAATGCTACTTAACAGTGAAAAATTGTACTTCAAAAATTACATTTTTCGTATATTTATAAATTACTTGAAATAATGAAAATTTTTACTTTTTAGATAACAGCGCGCGCATACGCACACATACACACAATGTTATTAAAATGTAGAGAAACGAAATGTGCAATGTCGATTTATTTACCAAAATTACCTTGAATGAATAATTATCATATTGAGATGTAACGTAAAACGCTTTGTTTCATGCTGCTTGAAAAGTATTTATCAAGAGTAATCCGCGCGAGTACATCTTCCTTTCGCAGCGATTTCTTTGCCCTGATTTCTTCTCGCACATGTAGTGTCTCGTAAAGAAAGCAGACAAGGAGTTATGGGGAAAAGAAATGGATAAGACATGATAACGGAGGAGAACCGGGAATCTTTGAAGGTGACCAATTGAGAAGAACGACCGATGTAACGAAAAATAACGGGCAATGGCACGATGCAGGAGAAATGTCTATTCGCGCAAATAAATGCTCCACCTTGGAGCATCGCCGAGTGGACGGAAACAACTTGGAACGTCTATGATAGCTATAAATGTTTCATATTTTTACGTGTCTGTCCTTAGAAAACATTTACAAACAATCAAATAAGCTATGCGCGAAGCTAGAAAATAAATATGCGAAATTTCGCAAGATCAGAAAGATTTAAGAAAAGATCAACTCCAAGCTTGTCGAAGAGTTTCTGTTTCTAAAGTATACTTCACAATTCTAGAGTAATTTGTATAAATATACAATATTTCATTGCTTGCATATTATCGCTACTCAGTGAATCGTAAATCTTGCGCGTAATAATTTACTTGATATACGCGATATAAATAAATCTTTCGCAACGTATGATAATCCTCACACGTCTCGCCCATTCTGGACCAATATTGAAATTTACGCCAACACGAGCGAAACGCGGCCTTCGCCGTCGTCCTGAAAGGAAACGGCCGTGACACTTATTTGGTCAAACCCGGCGAGGCAAGAGGAAGAGAGAGAGAGAGAGAGAAGGGAGAGACGGATATACCCAGGTATATATTGTACGAATGGAGCTGAGAGGAGCGAAAGGGGTGGACCCCCTGATGTCGAATAATCGTGCCCATCTTTCCACGCCGGTATAGCCGGTGGAGGTGCAAAAGGTGGCCCCACCTTCTCCTCGAACGCGTCCCCTTCGCGCCGCCCGTATAACCCCCTGGTCCTAGTGTCTCTTCCTTCCTCGTGTACGCGGGCCCCCCCGGACCCCACCTGGGTACCACGCTGCTTCCCTCTCCCGGGCACGCACACAGGCGCACGCGCGCATCTACGCAGCCACAAGCGCCGGACTCGCACGAGCACACGTACACACACACACACACCCTCCCACATGCACATAGAGGGGAAACATTTCTCGGCTCCATTCCGTCTCTCTCTAGCACACGCGCGCGGTGGAAAATCAATATAGGAAAACCAGGAAGCAACGGCAGGGCGTCGACAAGCAACCTCCGTGCAGGCTCCGTCCCGGTACCACCCCTACTCCGTAGTCCCCGTTCTCTCGTTGTGCATCCCCTCTCATTCCGTTAACCCTCTCGCGGTTCCTCTCCCCCGCTAATTCCGTGCCCTATTCAGTTTTGCTCGGCTAGAGTACTCTCTCTGTGTCCGTAATTTCCATTCGCGTTGGCCGCGTTAGGGATCTTCTATGAAGTCGTCGGCGTGACTGTTTATTGACGACCCTCAATACCGTCTTGACCGTGACTACAGCTACTATCTCGTAACTACTACCACCCCTCCTGTAGGAGGACACTGCGCAAATTTTCCCCCCACTGTCGACGAGTAGGGTAGGTATGCGGATCGGGACAGGGAGAGGTAGGAAGAACTGCCGTGGAATTGGGTGATCCGGAAGGAGACGTGAGGAAAACACCGCAGCATCGTATGTACACGTCGGGAAACGCTGGTTCCCGTACTACGGCGGGTTGTACATCACGGAGATGTATCTTCGGAAGTACCCCGCCGGCGATTCGTTATCCCATCCGCGCGAGAGGCACGTCGCTACATCGCATCCCACCCCCGACCAAAATTCACGAATGTACGTCGTATCGACGAATTCGCGCGGCGGAGGATCCACAACAGTCCTCTGCGATCGAAGACACGCAATACGCACACGCAATGCAACTCTCCTCCCGTGTATCAGTTACGAGAATTCCATTCGACCCAGAACCCCACGCGCTTTCATGACTGTGAGGCGCGCGCGGTTGGCCCAGTTCCGAAGTTGGAGGTTCGTAAAAAGCAACGACACCTTCTCTCCGCTCGCGACCCTCATATATATACATATATATATATATATATACATGTTATGTACCATATGTACGTACGTGTGTAAAGAGGATACGTATATGTGTGCGCGCGCGCGCTAATATTGTCGTTCCTCTCTGCTGACCTCACGTTTGCGAATGACCCGTAGCCTGTCATGGACATCCCGACCTGGTCGGGATTGAATTATAGCGAGCAGAGCAGAGGTGCTGAATGTAATCCAGGAGTGGTCCGGGAACACGGGTGTAAACGCACGTAAATTTTCTAGGGGCTGACACACCGCATGTCCATCCGTTTTGCGCAGTCTCCGCAAGAGCGAGGCGGCGTGACGTAATGTCCGCACGACCGGTGCGACATTCCCGGCTTACGTTACGATCGTCGAGAAACGGGAGAAATTTTGTCGCCCGCGTCCTTTTAACACAGATATCATTCGATACTTTTGCAGGCACACGTCTCACATACAGAGGGGACTATCTTGAAAATGGCGTAGGATGATGACGAGGGTGATGTTCGTGCTATATATGTTTCGGGATACGCGACTTTTCACCATGTGTTGTACAACGTAAAATTATGTTTCCTATACCTTGACTACTTTTACAGAAATGATACTACATTAGCAAATAAAGCGGGGCGTCGAAATGATATCCACGCACGAAACGCACGAAAACCACGGGCTGATGAGCAGAGACCGGATCGCGGTGCCGTTTTCCCCACTCCACGCGCCGCAAGAAGCAGTATCGTGTATGTGCGCCGCGCTAGTCTAGCAAAGCGGGCACCATCGTGTAAAGTGTAAAAATTTTCAAATATGTATATTTATAAACAGTGTATATGTGTTATGTACATATTGTTTATATCCATATATATTTAATTTAAATATTTTTACACTTTACACGATAGTATCTTCTTTGCTAGACTAGCGGTGCGTACATACACGGTACTGCTTCTTGCGGTTTTCGGTCGCTAGCACGTGCGTAGAGTGGGGAAAACGGCACCGCGATCCGGTCTCTGCTGATGAGCCATCAAATGTTCATTAGGATACACTTAGAGCGTATTAGGTTCTTACCCTAGATAAACATGCGATTAATTACGCGATAAATAAATCTATAAGGCGATTTACGAAGGGGGATATAGGAAAATAGCGGAAGTAAATCGGACGACGATTAATTTCACGGAGGGCAAATAAAGGCCGGAAAAGACTGGGGAGGCGGGAAGCTAGAGGGGGAGAAATGTAAAAAAGGGAGAAATGCGAGAGGGGAGATGAGTATATATTCAGATATGTATGTAGGCGCCTTCAAGTTCCGCGTTTTTCGTCAAACACCCGTTTTTTAGTCTAGACGCGAATGTTCCCATTCCATCGAAACCATCTTCGCCACCTTTTGTGTAGTCCCCTTTTCTTTCGGTCCGACGGCGACGTGTTTATATTCCACCCTCGCGAAGCTCGTCCGCGCTATTTTACATGCGTTTACACACCCTGCGTTCCGCATTTGGGCCGCGGGGGAAGGGCGGTTGCGCCTTCATTGTGATAGTCAGAATATCCATTATTTCAAGGAGCCGAACGCGACGAGTAATTATTATGTCGGACGCGACACCGTTGTCACTGTAAAGAATAGTCGGTATAAAAAGTGCGGAGAGGGGTAAAAATAATAACGCAAGAGTGAGAATGTATTACATCGCGCGGGGAAAGATTGAGGAATACAGCAAAGACATTCTGCTGGTGTCTGTTGTGGCACATTACAATTGTATTTTATCTCGGGCTCCCCTTACTCGTATTCCACGTTTGATACCGAAATAGTAGTTTCTGCAAATTACGCTGTGCCGTGTTGTCATGTATACGTAGCATGGGAGTAATTAATTTAACTGATCCAGCTGTAATTTCAAAGGGGTCGCGTCACGTGGGAAATCGATTGTGTTGCTACTTCTATTAATCATGTACTAATATCAGGGTGCATTGGAGCGTACAAAAGAATTGGAGAATTAGCTGATAAAGTCATTATCGAGAGGCAAGGACCGGTAACCTCATGGCTTTCGGAGCTTACAAGTCAAATGTCAATGAAAAATTCGATCTACCGCAGTTACTGCCTCTCTTGCTTCATGACCGTAATCGCGTCACCCGTTATCCGATCCGATTACGTGGCGTGCGAAGTCCTCCCCGCAAACGCGAACGGAGGGTGCGGATGGCACGCGGAGAGGGTGCAATATAACCTGAATCCCGAGGCGTGTGCGGAAGCAACGGTTCCAGCCGGCTAGCGCAAAGTAGGTCACCTCCATGGAACAGAGCTCACTGGCAAGGGAGGGGGTGGCGCGGAGAAACACACACACACACACACACACACACACAGAGAGAGAGACGGCAACATCGGCGTGCCGCGATGGCGGCCAAAGGGTGGAGAATGTGGCGGGTATCGTTCTATCGGTTCTCGCTGCGGACAATAGTCTGCTTTTGCTAGTTTAGGCTCACTGCCTAATGTACGGCCGGAATATTTAGAATATAACGATGCTAGAGACTGTAGTCCAAAATGGTAACTCTCTGTGTGATCGTTCGACTCTCTATCGCAGAACTTTTTTTATTAATGCAATTTATGTGGAAGTAAGAAGCGAATATCTGCAAGTTTCTTATTTTCAATTAAAGATATGCTGGTAAAGATAGTGAGAACATAAAGACTTTATATGCAGTTATCCTTCGTGTACGATTTGATTCGTTAGCTAAAGCACATACATAACAATAGAGTTAAGGTTGTTCTCTCGCTTTAACGTAAACTAAAAGGAAATGGCATAGCTTGATTAACTTTAATTGTCTAAGCAAATGACTTAGTTTAGTATTCTAATGTAATTAGCAGAAAGCTGTTATCAAAAGACGTTGACTTTGAAACGATTCAAACGATAAGAATTTAAAAGATTTCTTTAAAAAAATTTCGACACTTTATTAAAAGCTCAAGATATCTTTTAGAGGCCTAAATATTTTTTATATATTTGAAGTTTAAATATTGCACAAACTTCTTGTATTCTAATATCATCTTACGAATTTTCAGAAAATTCCTCAAAATACTTCATACATTTAATAATAAGATTTTCTTGCGTGTAAGTTCGGATTTGCGAATGTGATCGCATACAACGTCATATCGCGTCAGACTGATACTATCTTGGTTGCTATCAAAAAATCATGCTCGCGCTAGCGGTAAATGCCAGCGCGCCCAACTCCCAACGTACCTTCGTGGTAAACGGATCGGGCCAGCAAAATTACGTAACATATCGAACGATTCGAGCTAAACGTCAGGGATGTAACTGGAAGACCCGAGTAAACAGCCATCGTAATTCCCCGCGCTCGATACTGGGCGGTCACCGTGTCTGTGTAAGCGGTTAGCCGCATTTCATTACATAAGACAGGAGTGAAATATCCGTGTACAATAATCTGTCGATACGAGACCATCACCGCTAAATTCGATCTATTATCAAGGCAAATATCTAGCAAAGAGGCATGCGTGCACGATCGTTCTGTTCCAATTTTTTTTCTCACTGCTTCCATTCGAAGCGTTGTCGTGTTATGTACGGCTTTATATCGAGAACAAAGTCCTTATGACTTTACGACAAAGATCTAAATTATTTTTTACTAGACTTTTTATTAGAATTAGTTTTATGGACGCCCCATATACCGTCAGATTTATGACGATATCGTACTTTTGCAAAGTTTATCACAGTTACCAAGTTATTTTCTCTATTCGAACTCATAGAAACAAATAATTTTCAGAGATATCGCAATTGTATAATGTCGTTATAGATATTTCGTTCAGCTGTTTATTTGCATGCGTTTCTTGACGATAACCAGTGAGATTATGATTGTGCATTTCTTACGTCATAAAATGCATATATATATATATTGCTTAAGAAAATGTACGGGCGAACATGGAAGTTCTCGTTGAACTGCTATGCGGTAGGACGCACCCCGCGCGAAAAATCTATATCGCAGAGAACCGGAGTAACCTATAAACCCCCGCACTGGGTCACTTCGCACCGGCGCAGTCCGGAATTCAAATAGGACGATGGTTAAATTAGGTTAACATCTAGACGGCATAATGGAATGGTACGCTCGAAAAATTTTCTTCTCCAAAATTTCCTGTCCTTGCTTTCCCGACGTTTGATTTAGCGACCGAAAGAATTTGAATCAATTACTGCACGGATATACATACGTAGAATTGCATTTTTCAGAATATATCTAGTTGAATAGCATTTAGTTTTCGTCGCAATATTATCTCATGTATATGTATTATCTGTTCTCCACCAGCGGAAAACGGATAGAAATATTTAAACTTAACGGTAAACGTAAATAGAGAACTTCCTTTTCAACAGTATATAATCAAAGTTGTGAATGGCTACAGACTGCTATCAGATTCTCGATTTATCAATTCGAAAACTATTTTTAAATTATACAAATCAATGTTTCTGTTGTTACCGAAAAATCCCACGAATATAAGACTGTTTCAGCCACCGTATAGGGATAGCTTGTGTGTCTTACCCTCGGTTAGTACTTATTTCAAGGACAAATTTACATCGTGTTGTCAGAGAGCGCAACGCAATTAACACTTCTAACCGACATGCTATGCATACCACAGTTGCTTTTTTTTTTCAAGTTGCGTTGAGACACGCAAAGCATGTCGGTTTAATATTTCGGTTATACGAACACGCGATTTCTCCTTCATATAATACAAGAAAAATTCACATACATGATAGATAATTTAATTTATTCAAGGATATTATTCTCTCTGTCACTATTTTCACTCTGTCTCCACCAAGAATAATTAACTTATTAAGTAAAATACTAATCTATGTAAAAAAAAATGGGGCAACCTTAAAGTAATATTCGTTAAAATAAAATGATTTATCATTTGACGACAGTATGTCGCTGAGAACACGTCATGCAAAAGTATTAAAATTAAGGTCACATACACACAAAGATAAAGAGAAAAGTTATAGCATAATAAACGTATTCTGATAAAAATTAAATTATACGTATTTCCTCTCACGATTTTAAAATATTCATAATTATATGCTTTTATAAATATCGGACTCTAATAACAAGTTTCTTCATGTAAGATTTGTAAAACAAAGAATAAATATCTTAAGCTTGATGTTTCTGCAAATTTCTAATTTTTTTATCATAATTACATAATCTGTCTCAATTCAAAGATTAAATTTCATCTTTGAAGTTCCATGATATGGCATTTGATTGTCCGTAATTTACCCACATTTGTTCATAAATAATCATTTCTTATCCGTTATGTAAGAACGTAAAAAATTAATTAAAAAATTTCATCATTAGCATCCCTAAATTTCCTTTTTTAAATTATATATGTATATGAATTCCGATTTTTATTTTTGTTGCAAGATGGATAAAAGATGATTATTTATGGATAAATGTAGACAAATTGTGAACAATCAAGTATTATGTCAATTTTGTAAAAATTCGCATTTCAAGGTGCCAATTTCATAGACTTCAAATTCCAAAATAGGTATTAACTTTGAAGTTTTTGATAAGGAAAAATTCTCTCTAACTCAATCAAAGGATCCGTCGACAAAAAGAAAATGCGGAAAGTTTAATAACGATCGGTATATACACGAGGTTCTTTAAATTCATTCGGCAGAATGAACATGAAGGACTTTCAAAGTAGCTGCCGTCGACCTGCCGCATGCGAGTAAAAAAGTTTTCCCCAAGAAACTCTTTTCGCGTTTCTTCTAACCGCGGTGCACACGGAGTAAAATTAGCTTCGCATCTTCGATCTATCGGAGATCAATTTCGACCCCGGGGCGAGGACGACCTTCGTACGACATATTGCGAGTCATCTCATCCCCTTTTTCTAACGATCGGCGACTCTATTTGTCCGTACATCGTCCACGTGACACGTTTTATAGGCATTATTACACCATTTAGTTTGGTCGTACGATAAAATACTGCAAATAAATAAGAGCGTTATTGACCTCGGGAAACGCATTAGAGCCAACTCTTAACTCTGTTGAGAGCTCCGTTTCCTCGCGTTTTGACCGTTATTTCGACAGCGAATTATGCTCAGTTCCGTAATGGCAATCTCGTGCTCGCCGTGCGAGGAAAAGAGCGAGCGCGATTGCGACGGCGTAGTAATCGTTATCTCTACGTGTATCCATTAGGTTACGATTTTTTTATTTTTTATTTTTTATTTTTTATATTTTTCTCGACGCGATCATCGACACAAGCGAAGCTGCGACCGTACGTGGACGAGTGGGTGTACACATGCGCGCACACGCGCGATCGGTATCCACTGGCGATTGGTCCCCTCGATATATCGGCCAGGCGACCTACTGCACGTGCCCCGATTCCCCTCTCAAGGTGAATGACGAGCAATGAGTTATCGGACTTCGAGCTCGGGCATTTCTTCGCTCTGTTAGACGCTTTTGCCGCATTACCTGGGCGCGTGCGCGCGCGAATTCTAATCCGCGACACACTTGTGTACCTGTGTATTATTCATCGACCGCTCGAACACAATCGCATCGCAAAGCGAATCTCAAAATTATGGTGAAAATTCTATCGAAAAATCTATCAAGAGGAACGTATATTTTCTCTCCTCGTATTTCATTTCGTTAATATCTATTATTATTGGCTATGATCAACGTGTGTACATTTCAAACGTCATAGTATCAATCATTATAGCTATGTTTCGGATAATGTAACGCAAATATGATTGTAAATGTAATAAATGAACGGGAGATTATATTTTATAACAACTCAACAAACGCCACAATTATATTTTCTTTACGTGTCTTTGAAATATTCAAGTAGAACAAAAAGTAAAGCAATTTTTTAAAGAAGAGATATAAAGGCTATAGCCGGATAAGAAGGATGAAAATGCCCTTTACTTCAAATGGCAGGAAAATATAAAAGTTATGTTAACCC
>VBVR01003512.1:0-17416 GCA_011638315.1 Tetramorium parvispinum
GGAGGGAGGGGGAGAGAGAGAGAGAGAGAGAGAATGCGCCGGTGTAAATGCAGCGCAACCGACGAGCCCCGGGGGTCGTCTCGAAGCTCAAGTGCAAGAAAGTTTGGCAGGCTTGCCTTTTTATCCCTCCAGACGTAAAAGGGCGCACTCATACACTCCACGCCCTACGTACCGCGTATTCGCTAGCCCTACGCTTTTCCTCTTTTCACTTCCTTCGTCGTTCCTATCGTCGAAGTCTCTAGAACCGATATATATATATATATATATACATATATACGGAGCTATATCCACCCACCATTTCCTTTCGTCTCGATGAGACGTTAAAAATCTCCCCTCCATTGCTGCGCACGAGGCCTTCCAGAAAGGTACTGCTGATGCCTGCCTTGGAGGAATCTTGAAGTACTTGCCGAATAACCCTTGTGAAGGGTCGTAGTGAATGATCGGATCTCTAATTTTCCAGAAATATCGTTCGCGTGCTTTGGACATTCGCTACTTCCGTCGTTTCCGTGGAACTTTAAGTTAACGATATACGTAATCTTTATTGCTTACATAAATTTTGTTGGTTGGAGTGGCTAAACGAGTAAGGCACGGCAAGATGTAAAATTGTTCATCTACATAAAGAATCTAATCCTATTTAATTATAAAGGAAATTATTTTCTCGTAAAATTTCTGTTTCTTAAAGATACATAAAATGAAAATATAATCAACAATCGCGTACAATTTGTAATTCAAGTATGCAAATACTTTAATATTCCTAAGTACCAATGTACAGGCAATTATTACTTAGGCTTGACAATAAAAGAAACACGTAACTAAAAATAAACCAGTTAGACGCAATTTTATATTTCTCTTTATTTAAAAAAATATTTAATTTATCAAAGAATAAAAAAAACAGAAATAGAAAAAAAGAATAATGTAATAATGTATAGATGTAGAGAAAAATAAAATAATTTATATTGCGCCATTGATAGTTAACGCAAAATTTATTGTATTGATTGCACATTCTAGGAGATTTGTTAAATAGTATTCCAACGTATCTAACGTTTTTTTATCGAACAATTCTGTTAAACGCATAGGTAAAATCTCCACGAGACCACATTTTCGAATTGTCTCTAGTCCGGACAATTAATGGTCGCATTTCGCTCCGCATTCGGGCGAATTTATTGTCAATGAAGCGTAACGTAGTGCAGGATACACAGCGTATATCCCGTCTACGCTTGTGTAGACTAAATTATAGAAGGCCCAACGGTATCCGACTTCCTTCGCATCGATCGAATGCTTGCTTGATCGTGATCGTCTCTCCGCCGATAGAAAGAAAAGAAGAAACAAATGAAAAATCGATGCGGTTCACGAGTGAGACCCGCATTGTAATTAGAGCCAGCACGACGACTGTCTCATTGGCCGGTTCGGCAAATAACCGGCACCGTTACGCGTTCCTGCGATTCTCGTGATGATCGCGTCACGACGTGTCGTGCCGATGTTTGAAAAATGTATACGTGTCCGTCACGACGAGGGATGCCTCGGTTCGTTTTCTATTACCTTCGACGTATATAATTCACAATTAATGACGCGACTTGAAAACTAATTTGAACGTTCGAGTAGCCTTCGAGTAACTCCGCGAGTCGCTCTCTCTCTCTCTCTCTCTCGGGCCGAGAAAGGGTTAAAGTCGTGTTTCACTCCGTTTGTGATTTTACGGCGGTTGAAGGTAATCCGTGAATAACGCCATCAATCACTCGGTTCGCGGTAATCGTGCCTCGCTTCGGGAAAGGACGTTAAGTTTCGGCGTTACGACGGCGTGAAGTGAAGTAAGATGGTATCGTACCACCGTGAGAAATCTTCATCTCCGAGAGAGTGCAAAGGCGCCGTCTCCTTAAGGACGTTCTGGCATTGTCTTCCTGATGACAAAGGGACTCTTGTCTCCGTGCATTAGCGCAATTCGTGGACGCGGCCTTTAACGCGAGCCCTCGACGGCGGATACGTGCTAACACGCTAGATCAGAGGAGAATGAAAAAGAAAGAGGGAAGAGAGAGAGAGAGAGAGAGAGAGAGAGAAGGGGACGGACGGAGAGGGAGAAGAAGTCGAGCGGAAAAGAAGAGATACATCGGCATTGTCTCGCCACAGTATCGCAATCGCGCGTACTATAATTACCGAACAAAGAGGACATAATTAAGGAACCGAGGGCAACACGTCAACCTAATCAACCGGGCCGCGTTCATACAGCTGTTCGTGACAACGTAACGATGTCTTATTTGCCTCCACAATACGGTAAATTACGGACAATCGCGTTCGCATTGTATGGAACAGCCGTTTCTTGCCATTTTTGCAACCGCGAGCGGTAATGTGAATATTAACCACGTAACGAGACGGCCTCGCGGCCGCTTATATATTCGCTGACACTTGGCTGTATTAGAGTAACGGGGAAAATCGTGGCAAAATTTGCCGAGTCAATCGAGCAATGGACTCGTACATTTTGAATGGACAACGTTGCCAACATTGCGAGTGATCGTTTCTCCAGCATATAAGGAACATAACTATGTATAACCGCTATTATTGTGGATTAATGTTATTATTATAAATATTTTGCATACAGTGCTGATCGTAGCACTCGCGATCGACATGCTATAATAATAATTGAGAACATCATAATATCGAGTTTGATGTGTCGAAAAAATAAAATATATATAAAAATTAATGGATAAAAAGATAAATACATTAAAAATATATTTTTGATTAATCTTAGAGTGATATACTCCGAGATGCTCTGCTTAAAGCAAGAATTGTTTTGAAATGCTGCCGAAATCAATTTGTGTACCTTCTAAAATCAAGGAGACGGTGTTCTTTATGCCAAACAGGATTTACAGTTTCATGAGTGACTTCGATTGAAGGGCCACGTTTGTGACAAACGCAATTCAAATCGCGTTTCCCTTCTTGATAAAATGGCGGCTCCTCTTTGTTGTTCTTTCAAGGTGGCTTGATTTTTGTCGGAAGTACGATTTTTGACGTCGTGCCGAGGGAACGGCGAGGTGACGAAAATTGACCCGACCCTCCCTAGGAATTTCTAATCCAATTTCTGTCAAGTTTCTTACAGACGATGCGACGTGAAAATTTTCTCGCGAGCCCGCGAGTGAAAAGTTCGAAGCCATCTTACTATCCTGTGCAAAGGAATGAGCTAGCACTTCGGTACCGGCGAAGTTTCTTTGCACATAACGGCAAGTAAGAAATTTTGCATTTCTGATCATAGATCTGTATCAGCGAAACTTGTATCTCGCCCGAGATATCTCACGAGCGAAACTCGCAGATCCAGTAAATCGCCACCTTTTCTGGATGTTTAGGAAGAATTTATAATGATGAGCAGAGATTTTATTACGATAAACTGAGTGAAAAAAGATGATCGTAATCGTTTTAATATCGAGAGTCTCTTTATACATTTTCAAAAATTTTATTGAAAAAAAGATGATCGTATCAAATCGAAATAACATTCGAATATAATATATTTCGAAGCTGACGTAAGCTTGCAAATATGTAACGTATTCTGACGACGATTTCTATCACATTACGGTCACCCAAGCTCCGCTTCTCGAACTCGACACCGCGTTATAAGCGTAATTCGCGCTTAATACTCGTTCTCCCGTTCGCTTCATCATCAGACGCGACGGGGCCCGCACGCCACGTACGACAATAAGTGGAAAATTTTGCAACAGCGATTCCGCCGGGCGATTTTCCTATTTGGCCAATCGCTGTTCCGCACGCTCTTTGAACGCCGTGATTTATATACCGGAGTCTCTCTTAAATCGTTCAGGAGATTAACTTAAAAGGTTCTTTATAGCGTGACTACTATATCACGATGGTAGTCTTTGTGTCGAGGCCCGGGTCCTTACGAAACAAGATTAGCTCGTCGTTCTTTTGTACCGAACGTTGAAATACTTAAGTCGTGAAAATACACTCGCGTAGGAGACTCTTTCCCACAGACGATTTTGACTCGCGTCTCGCAAATGATGAGCGTCAAAGAAGGATTCGATGAAGTAAGCCAGAGAGAGAGAGAGAGAGAGAGAGAGAGAGAGAAGGAGAAAGGTCATATTCTTATCGTAAACTTACTGCTAAATATAATCGTCTGATTCTGAGTTTTATTTCTTTAATATAAAGATCAACGAGATAGCTCAAAGAGTCACGTTATCCTTACATCTATTATACTTAACATATATATCATTTAAATTTCAGATGAGATATTTACGACACGTCTTCGAATAAAAAGTAGAGTTTTCAAATTTTTTGAGAAAATGAAAAATTTATTTTTTCAAAATATATCGTTTTAAATATCGATAAAATGAGATTAAAAAAATACAAAATAAATTAGATCCAAATTAGGTCTAAAAAGATTAAATAAACAATCAGAATTAATTATTTAACTCGAATTCGTTTAAGTATAAAACAATTAAGCAACAAACAATGCAATATTATGTGGCTCTAAAGTATTAATGGCATCGTTTAGCAGCAATATATTTCCATAATAATGTTTCATTATTTCTATCGGTACAGATAATCGTGATAAATTACAAAATGACTAAATTACGCGTTAATAAACTTGAATATCTGCCAAATTATAATAAATTGTAGTCTCATTGGAAACTGCACTAGTTAGATAAGCTAGCACAGGGCAAAAGAGACAAATTTCACTTTTCGAGTTCAAACAGAACGACATCTTGTATAAAACATAAATATCGATATTCGTTTGCTCGTTATAATCGCCAATTAGTTTCAATATAACTTGGATGACTTTTATACAAAAAGAATGAAGTATTCTATCACATTACTGTTCAACATGTTACACAAAAAAAAATAAAATAAAATTCATAATTAATATTACATAAATAAAACTCTAAAATATTATAAAAATCAAACAAAAATCATAAAAGCCAAAAGTTTAGCACTAAATGTAGTATCGGTATCCAATGTAGTATTCATTGCAGATCTAATTTGTATAAGCAGTAAGAACGATAGAATATTTACTAGAAGAAACGACTTGTGAAAAACTTTTAGCGTAAACACTCGTCGAGCGGTCAGTGCGAAAAATTTAGCCACGCGGGTTCTCGGAACTCCGCAAAATAACGAATAACCGAAGGGAAAAGAAACCGCAAAAGAGCCCTCAGACTCGTCGCGCAGTTCCTCAAGACGACACTTTTATATCGCAAATGCACCTCGAGTATTCCGTTTGCTCGAAATGCAAATTTAATTTTGCAATAAAAAAGTACGGCTTCGAGAGAGCCGGCGAGTGAAAGACGAGTGCGAACTCTGCGGAACGCGAATCGCGACGGGTGCTTTCAGACGGTACATGCAGGCAGGGACGGTCGTTGATGTTTGCGTGTGCCTTTCAGTTGTTCAGGAACTCCTGACAGAGTATCTTCGTCGCCGTCGCGCGTTCCAAGATTCACGGGCGTAAAAGGCGAGCGAGAGTTTAATGAGCTGCGGACGAAAGAATTTAACAAAATGGGTATTACGGCATCGGCGCCGCTGTAGCCGTCGTTATCGTGACTGTCGCTCGAATATGAAGAAGCGAGTTTCATATTTTCAAAGATAAGTGCTCGAAAGTTGAGGCAGATTTGATTTATGGAAAGGTTCGCGAGAGAGAAAAAAAAAAGAAATTGTCCAAAATGTCGTAAAAGCTGAAATGAATTTGCTTTTCTAGGAGGTATTACCTTATTTATAATATAAGCAAAGAAAGAAAATTTAGTTAAAAAGAATTAGCGCTAACCGAATACCGCTGGAAATTTAATACAATCGTGATTGTTTTAAGCGGCTTAAATGCAATTAACAATTCAATTCAGAATGTATATCGCGAATTCGTTATAATCCCCTCGAATTCGTTATATTCTCTCATCTCCATTTAATACTACTCTCTCTTTCTCTCCATCCCTCTTTCCCATTTAATAATACTATTGGGAATACACGTTGTTATCGATGTATATATGTTATATGTAATAATTCACTTTCAATGCGTTCATAAGCGCGAATCAATTTACTAGAAATCTAGTTTCTGTCAGTCTAGAAAAAGAAACCCTTCAACACTAATGATTAAATGTCAACTTATATTTGCGAGCTTGAAAGGATACGCCAAGTAACGCGTACTAAGTATAGACTCTCTCTCACTTGACGATATTCCGCAGGGCATAATTTAATCTAACGAATATAATGCTCCATGAATATGGAACGCATGCATCGGAGATTAGATTATTCTCCGCACAATAGAATAAATATGTCGAGTGAATTTTCTCCGTTCACTGTCGCATAAAAATACTACATACATCAGGCACGGTCGTTTTTTTTTTCCACGCGAGCAGAGGCCCAGTGTTTTAGCACGTCGCAAATTTGCGACCTCGCGCAAATTCTGCGCCGGTCACAGCAATCTGCCATTCGTGCCGCGCTCTCATCCACCTTTCCCGTCCATATACGGCTCGTGACGTAGTATCATGCCCATCCTCGGGATCTTTCTGTCTGCCCGCTTTTTTTTTTCCTTCGCAAGTACCATTCATCCGCGAGCTCTAATTGAAGCGCGGACTGCGGGCTACGCGGAATATCGGGCGGGAGGAAGGGGGAAAAAAAATCTCGTCGTCGACGCGGGCGATCTCCGCACGCGTTGCATGATCGATATGCGGTGGCAGCGTCCTGACGTGGCGCGATTGGTCGGTCGGTCGGCGGTGCAAAAAGCGAGAACGAGGGAAAAGAGATGCGACACATGGACGGACGGGCAGATGGGCAGACAGGCGGACAGAAAGTGAAATGTCCTCGGCGGCGAATTAAATGACGTTTTCGAATTCGGTCGCTACCATCCGTCCGACTATCCGGCAAATGAAAGAGATGAAAGGGAGCCATCCTCCGCTCCGCGGCGTCACCTAACCGGGAGAGGACCACGCGTGTAAATAAACCGCGCACCGCTGATAAATTGCCGCGCGTTTACGTATATCCCGGGGAGTGCGCTCCTCCGTACGTGATTTAACGTAATGGACGTCGACTTGAGCCCGTCGCTGCCTTTCGAAGTTATCGTCAAACGCGGCGAGAATGGCTCGAGGTAGCCTCTCGCCACCTCAGGGATAAATACCGATTAAACGTTGAGTCATAGTCATGGTCCTGTCGGCGAAGCAGCTGGGCTGCGATCGCAAAAGGATCGGTATACGCGACCGATATCGAAATTATCTTGGGCGCGCGTTATTGAAGTCAAGGATCTCGGTGTCAATGGGTCGTCTGCAAGAATATCTCTCAGAAACTAATAAGATTTTTTTTGAAACGCTGAAGAGTAAAGATATTTGTGTTTCAGGTACTTGATTTTATTATGGAAAATGTATTTTCAATAAAGAGAAATATGATCTAATAGACTTATCGATTGTTTCATTATTATTTCAAGCGGTAATGAAACGAAACTGCTTTTTCGTTCAAACAGGCGAGAGAGAGCAATGTGTTTATTTTATTATTGGCATGTTCTTCATTACTTTTATTGGAATTAAATGCGAAACGTTTGTTAATAAATATATTCGCAATCAATAGACAAGCTTTAAAGTACGGTTTAACAGAATCGACACTTTGTTTGGCCGTCACTGTTTAAACACGTCGATTCAATTCTCTCTGTACACGTTATAGATCACCGTCGGATGTCTATAAAAGGAACAATATCGGTACTATGGCAGTAACGTGAGAGGCTGTTATAATCGGCAGCCGCTTAGAGTGGACGTCGTAAAGAAAAAGTTTGACGTTCAACATCGCATTTTTTTCTGGCGAAAAGGATGGATAAATGGAAGAATAATATCGATCCTATCAGGACTATCGACGTTTGTTAATTTACGCTCTTCCTTCAAACACTTGTGATCAATTCCATCAAAGTCATCGTCCGATGTCGCGCGCTTCTCTAAAGATAATATGAAGAATGTTGTTGTATTAATGTCATAGGCATGGGTTAACTTTTTAATACACTTTCAGAAGTCTATAATGTTGACGCTCCAAAATGTGAATTTTTACCAAATCGAGTTGGCATTTGATTGTCCACAAATTGTCCATAAATAAACTTGCAAAATAAATCCATAAATAATTTAAAAGATACTTTAAGAGTATCTTTTATCAATGATGAATTTTTTGTTTATTTTTAATTTTTTTTCCAAAAACAAAAAACAAAATTATTTGTGGACAAATATGGACAATCAAATGCCATATCAATTTAAAATTAATATTTCGAATGTCAATTTTACCAGTCTTTTCGTAATTCTCGTACATTGTCGTATCGATTACGTCATCGTGAGAAAATCTAATCCAGACTCTTTTGATTTTAACACAAATACCAATTAAAATATTTCAGTTTTAATCTGCGATCGAGCGTCGTTTTCTCGAACGTCACTTCAATACGTCCCGTTCAATATTGACTTCTCGAGAGTCTTCATCGAAGGCAAATGATCGCCGCATCGAATAGCTTCAAACGATCCCGTGACAGCTCCAGCGAGAGCCTCGGAGGCAATTTTCGCGATGACGCTTAGTCGCGAAAAGAAAAAAATGAAACGAAGCATCGTTCATGAAACGTCTCGCAATAGTCCTCGAGAGAGGCGCGAGGCATTCCGTTTGTTACAATTCGCTGTGAAATAACAAGTCGGCGAACGAATCGCCCGCTCGAATCGTCCACGTCACCGACCCTGACGTCGCGTATTAATCGCGGAAATTTTCCGTCGCGTCTATTCCGCGACGCGTAGGGAATCTGTCAGACGTGAGAGAAGAAGTAATTATATTTCCGGTGCAGAATGACTTGGACGATGAACTGGCGGCGCTATTTTGCTCGTGACTCGTCCAAACGTAGGTACGGTCTGATGTGGCGCGGCGCAGGTATTCCTACATCGCAATTACAGAGACAGCGCTTCGTCTCGCCTGGAACGTATCAAGAAGTGATTTTCTATTACGTTGGTATTGAAACGCTAAATTGTCTCGCGACTACGCGCACCGGGAAGCCGTAATGACGCGCACCCCGCGAGTCGAAGCGACTCGTTACCTCCGTCTTCTTAATCACGACGCATAATATACGCATAATAAGCGAGCGAAACAAGCGTGATAATACGTAAATGAAATCAGGAAATAAACTAGTCGTAATGGCGAAGCGAAGAAAATAAGTGAACGAAGCAGCTATCGCGAGATAAGGCGTGCAAAGCGAGAAAATCAAGGAAATATACGATATGACAAAAATATATACATCATTATGTGATAAGCGAACAAAAACATGATTATTATCGCAATAAATACATAAATACAGAAATAAATAAAACAGCTGTAGTATGTACATAAGGAAATGGCATAAACCCCGTTGCAGATCGCGAAAATATAAATAGCGAGTGGAACCGTCGTGATGTAAGAAACTGACAGCGAATACCGTGATAAAAGGAACAAATAAAACAATCGCGAATAAAATAAATAAACTAATTAAAACGTACAAAAACGGAGGGACGAAACAGTCGTAAAACTACTCGAGCGAAATAACCTAAATGCGTAAATAAAGTAGTCGAACGTTAGCGCGTTATATTCGCACGTCGCATCGATGGAGGGAAAAGTACAAGTTTACACGTGCTTGATAAAATACGCTTTCCTATTCCAGACGTTGGCGACCAATTTCCCATATTCACGTCGCATAAATCATCGCGCGTGTGTTGCGAGTGTGTTCGCGAAATGCACGCGCGCATACGCGAGGATAATGTATCGGCTACAATAAGACATCATTATTTGTCGCGCTCACGTCGAAGCACTAAATAGTCGCGCAAATATATCCCATAATTTCGCGCAAGTTACGGCGTTATGGGCCGCGTGCCGCGAGTTCCGGCGATCCGTTACGCTATATTTCTGCGCCGTAGGCGTAACACGTATAGCGTAGCCGCACCGCCCGTGTAACGATACTACCGCGTTACTATAAACGCGATGATCGAAGTAGTATTGTCGCGCGGATTCGCGCGAATCTCACCCATGAGAGCGATCGTGCCGATCGAGACGAGGGAGGCGCGCGTCCCTTTGTCGTCGCGCCTCTCGAAGGAAGGAAAGCGGAACGAGAGGAGGCCGCCTCAATTTCCGCCCGAAAATCGAGCGATAGTATTTCGCTTTATTCCGCCTTTCTCGCGAAAGCGCCCGCTGGATTTTATCACCTTAACGCGGATACGAAACCGGTGTGCCGACCTGCCGCGAGAAATTATTTTCTTTCACGGGGACTAAACGACCCGCCGACCTGCTACACCGGATAGCGTCGTAAATGCTTTATGAAATGCCATCAAAATTTTGACAACGAAAATTCCAATGTAACAGGAAGAAGATTATAGTGCTCGGGAGTTTTATTATCGTAGATCCAAAGAATGTTGAGAATAATTATTAGCTTGTGGTAATCTGCCTCTGTCGTTCTTTATCTTTCTCTCTCTCTCTCTCTTTCTATGCATGGAATAATAAAATTGTCTTCTGTGTGTAAAATGAGCAACTCATAACGAGTAGAAAATAAATAGCAGTATCTAATTAACATTCTTTGCTTCTTTAAGCTTTGCATAATGAAAGAGCCATAGAAGAAAACATTCCATGCGCAAATTTAGACGTAAAGACGTTTTCTAAAATTATTGTAGATAACGATTGCGAGAAATCTAATTAACAGGATAACCGAACTGGGAATGACACATTCGTCGCGGAAAAATAATAATTTGGGAAATTACGAGTCAAATCTCGTGAGCGGGCGCTGTAATAATTTAAGAAGCATTACCTGGGCCGCAAATTATAGTGACATATATCGTAATTATAGCTGCCCCGTATAACGCGCGTATGCACGTACGTCGTATGCCGCGCGAGTGGAGAGGCGCGTTTTGTCGCTGCAGCGCATAAGCGTGTGCAGGCGCGTGCAAAACGATCGCGATTACACGCGCGTATACGGAGGTGCAGATTTATCGGCCGAACATTGCCTGCCGGTGAAATGATCCCGCAACGAGACGACGCATCGTTCCGGCAGACTAGCTTCAGCATCGGCCTCGTCCTCACCGCAACTCCCCCTCACCCTCACGATGGTGGCGAGCGAAAGAGCTCTCTCGCCATTCGAGCCGTCCTATAACTCGTCCGGTATAATGTTTAAATACTATCGCGTATAGGTCATACGCCTGCTACAATATTATCGTGCACGCGAGGTATCCTGCAGGTTCCGCACGCTTCCTCTCTCTCTCTCTCTCTCTCTCTCTCATCCGCGGACGCTGCGACAAATCTGGACAGGATTTTTCACTAATGAGAAGTTGAACGGTATATCTCTGGTCGCACGGTCTTCTAAGCCCTACGTATTTATATTTGCAATTTACAACTTTCATTATATGAAGCTTTCATTAAATCGTCGATCTTGTAAAATGCGTCCAATATACTGCAATATATATGTTCAGGATTAAATTAATGTCGTTAATATTATTTTTGGCAATTTGCAAGGATAAATAATGGACTGATTGCTCTTTCGCTAATTAACAAGTATTAATTAGGGCTCGTGCGGCGAATACGTCCCGAGACATTTTTATACTCTAGGTGAAATGGTAAATTATTTTAGCTTACTTTACACTTCTCGTTTCTGCATACTACTCTCGCTACGCTGTGTAAAATATTTTAGCACATGCACATACACACACGCATACATGTGTAATATGTTACTCATATTAATATATTTTTACCTGTGTATCATTATAATTACATATTTATAAGCTCTGTGTTACACTGACTAGTTTTTCATGGGATTATCCGGCGAACGTGATTTTATCGGAAGCACAGCGCGATGTAGCGCATTAATCGTTCGGATCGTAAATTAAAACGCACTTGTATAACTCATACATATAACGCGAGAATAGTAATTTATGCAATCCGCACATAGGCCGGCGAGAGCCAATTAAAATTGTACCGTAAAATTGCTTAAGAGCGATTGCTGTACCGACCGTTCCATTAACGCAGAAATACCGCGGTACACGGTCCCGAGCGTAGTCGCATATGATGCGATCCTCAACTTTTGTAATTTTTTAACGTTCCCCGTCCACATGAGAGGTAATTTACATTTGGCATTGCAGGTACAATGGGCAGACGATATTTTATCCTATTGTCAGAAAATATGTGTGATACTAGGTAAATCTATATCTTCTTACAATGCTCTTTTTATTAAAGTGAAACTAACATCAGAAGAAAAGATTCAGAAGAGGAAAGAGATTGTTTTATTTTTATTATTTATAAAAACAATCTCTTTCCTCTTTCTACTCTTTTTATTTAGCGCGTTAATATTTAATTAAATTATAAATAATTTCACGCAAAATATATCAGCGATATAAAAATTGAGAACAAAAAGAGTCTCAATATTGAATTTCAATATATAATATTTGAGAGCACGAAAAACAACTGTAGTGTTTTGAAGGAATTAAAAACGCAACGATGACATCGTTAAACGATGTCCATCATTTATTTGTTATCAGTGATTTACTATCCATGTTTTAATAAAAATAAGTGACTCTTTCCATGTACAGCAGCAATTTTCCATTTAGTCATTATCGTGCACGGTTTGCATTTATTTACTTATTGTTTTTGAGAGGGATCTCGTCGGGGTGTACATAACGGCCTGCCCTCTCTGCTCTTCCGATCATTCCGGAACAGAGTGCAATCTCTAGCGCGCGGCTAATTAATCGTATATTGCGGTGCGGCGATACGGGACTCCGGCCCGTTAATATTGTACACGACAGCCTCTCTCTCTCTCTCTCTCTCTCGTCTCGTTTAAAGTGTCGCCCCAGCAACATCGCCAGGTCGCAAAGCGCTAATATCGCTAATCGAGGCGATTTGTCGCTCGTTCCCGCGTATGATCTCGTAGAGAAGAGCCGCGCGATTACGCTTAGCGCACCGCGTGGTCGCGCAGATTTATTGGCCGCGAGAGAAACCGATCCGGTTGGCCGACGCGCGAGAAAGAAAGAGAAACAACGATCGCCCACCGTACCTCCTTCTGCTCCTCCGTCTTAGGGGGTTCGTCCTCGTCCCGCGGCGGCAGCCGGGGAACCGGTTCCGCGGCTGCCGCTGGAATTCCAAGCTTTCGCTCGAAAGCGAATTCCACCGATAAAAAGGGAATCGCGTCGCGCGCAGTGAGATCGTCCCTCGTACTTAGGGTATACGGGCTTATTCGTGCGTGCCGATGCTACAATCGGTCGGCTATTTTTGGCGACACCACCGGCACTGGCGACGCAAGGCCGCGGCTTCGCGCGCTTCACGCACGTGAGAACGCGCGCGGCCGCGGCGCGAGGGTGAATTTAACACGTATGGCCGTGATAATTAGTGTTTTATTTTTTACAAAACATTTCGCCTTTTCTTATATGTCTCTTTAGTTTATTTTTCGATATACGTTTTGTGTAGAAAATGTACATTTTCTCATTTAAAACTGACCCTTAATAAAAGAAATCTTAATTTTATTTAAGATATAATAAAGAAAATTAGTCTTTTTTATTATGTATGCTTGCATATTGCTTATTAAATCACTAACGATATCTGTCACCTCTTCCTCCCCCCTGGTAATTATGGATAATTATTTTTAATTATATGAGAAATATTTGATTCAATTTATTTTATTGTATGGAGTACATAATAATATTAATATCTCACAATTCATCTCCCAAGTCAATGAATACTTCACAAAATAAACTCCGGCTCGTCAACTTTAAAGTTTCAAACATTGTACTCGGATAGATATTTGCTGATAAAAATATAGCTGATAAATGAGGTAGATGTACATTAATAATACGCTAATTGTTCTAATTGTTGAGCAGATGAAATTCATGCCACAAATACGATATGGATTCGATCGAACATTTGATAAGTGGAACTCATTGGCCGTAATGTTTTCGGATACGCAGCTAATTTGTAATCCGCTTTGCGGCCCGAATTAATTGTTATGCCAATTCATGAATATTTTTGCAAGTGCGCAGCCACACCGTAGAATTTTCACTTCATTATACAATGCGTCTCGCCTCCCGCTCTCTCCTCCTGCCCCGTTTCCAATTACGGCGGGTTTTTCGTAAACTAGGCGGATAACGGCGGAATAGTCGATCGCGCTAGCGATGTAAATTTCAGCTGCGGGCGGTCCGAGAGGCTTTTAAGTTGCAAATAGATCCGAAAAAGGTAATTTGGCACGGGAAATAGTTTCGAGACATCGCCCGGTGCATTTTGTAAAGCGTTGCGCTGCGCGATGCACGGGCGCGAACGCAATGACGGGGTCGAGTTAACGGGAGGTCAGCCCCGCATCCCCCCTTCCTCCCCCCTGGTTTAATTAAATTTCGTTCGGATTTTTAGAATTACCTCACGCGCGTCCGACGTCCGGCCGGAGTCGCACTCTCGGCGAGTGACGTGATTGTCGCTACAACGATGCAACAGCATACGTGTACGGGAATGTGTGCATGCGTGCGTGCGTGCATACGTGTAATGAGATAGTACCGACGTAAAAATCCGTGTACTTGCATGTACGTTTCCTCGCTCCTACAGAGAGCTCAGTTCTGATATAATTCCGATGTAACGACGCGTATTTCTCAAGCTTTAGTATAGTAAAATTTTATCCTTAACACCTTTGCATGCGCAAATTCCTGTTTCATCATGCTTCTCATTATGATATTTTTATGTAATACGTTAATATCTCATTGTAAGGGCCCTGACAATTTATTTATTTTTTTAGATTTTGCAACTTTGAACAATTCAAACACAAGCGATACTATTAATCTGTATACATAACATACTATGATAATTTCTAGCCGCGATATATGTATAGTTATCATTCGTATTAAAGTAAGCTTTCCATTTTTATTACAGAACTCCAGCATCGTTAATGCAACATATCATCATTGTTATTAATATTTTTTTTCCAACATTTTTGTGTTCTCCTAGCTACATTAAATTGCAGCTACTCTCATTATTACATCCAAATTCTGTAATCCCGTTCATATTATTTTATATTAGCCCACATCTCATAATGCGATCATCCCTCATGCGACATGGCGTTCATTCAATTTGTTTAATTATAGCTATTATCATTTTAATAGGAGAAAAAAGTTAATTTAATCGAGGATTGATCAACCAAATCATAATAGACCTCATAAACAACGGCATCGAAATCAATAGCCCCCCCTTTACCTCCGACCCTGAGTTAATTAAATCTCGCTTCGATTTTTCGAATTACTACGGCGTACGGTGAACTGTGCGCGTCCCGTTGCTAATGGAATGACACGATTTTCATGGGTAGCTTTCATTTAGCACGACGCAGTCGGCAGCTGCTTTTATGCACATTCTCGCATCATGAGCCGTTCTCATATTTTTAACGGCGTCATTATGCGGATTTATAACGTTATCATTTGATTACCCGTCATTAGCGTCCCGCAATGTAGTTTCTTCTATGAAAAATTTAACGACAGTTTTACCAACGATTGCTCTCAGCGGCAAATGTATATTTCATTTCAATCGTAAGAATTACTACAGAGTATAATGATGTTGAAAGTGCTATAAACAGCAAGTATTTTTCATTAACGTCTGAATTCGTTTTGGCGTCATTTTAAATGCTGACCTAATTGTGAAACTACTTAATGTTAAATATTAATATATTTTGATTAATTAATACAACCTGTCTGTTCATAGACATTGCTGTCTTATTATTTAAAGATCTCTAAAATATCTATTCTGTTTTTCAATGATATCTCAGAAGACTTTATTCACGCTTCTCATTAGATATTTAAAACGATGTGACTCAGGAGGATGTCAGTCGCATGACTTCTGATACAGCATTTTCTACATAATCACTGACCGCAAAAGCAATTTTTCACGTTAGCCGCATAAACTAAGTTTCTAACGATTAAATGATTAAACGATGAAAGTAGATCGTAAAAGTGCCGCTGCTTGCGCGCGACTTTAGAGTTTCTATATTTCAATACAAAACGAGATATAATCAATGACAGCGCTCATAAAAATGCTCATCGCTCATAAAAAAACAGGTACATTTGAGCAAAATAGATTTACTTTAATATTTTGACAATCTCCCCGGTGGCCACGATAACTGCGTCATGTTTCGAGAAATGACTGCAAAGTGCACAGTAACATGATATTTACATACACATGCGTGCACGCGTATACATCGCGTCGCACAAAGCAACAATATAAATTTCATGAACGTTTCATAAATACAAACCTTGTGAATATTTGATACGCATGCCGGCAACACAATGCAGTTTATAACGCGATATTCACATTTGAACGCGACACGCGCGGAAAGAGGACACGCGAATTAAAGCAGCATTTCGTAAATTTCGCAGATCGCCTGACGGAAAATTATTTTCGATTATCACGACCGCTGACATCTGACACGATCGAGTAAATATTCGAAAATGGGATTCTTTTCGGTATCAACAATCGTATAATTAAATTTGAATTATATTATCCATTGATTGGAGGGGAGGGGGGGGGCTCGTCTGGCGACTAATAATTGGCGTTAAAATCGATTTTCCAAAACGTTCAGCATTTTTTCTCGATCAAATAATCGGTCAAATAATCAATTTTAAATATTGAAAGTCAATCAATAAAATAATGCAAATTTAATGAAACTTTGACTCCGAAAAGGATTGTATTTTGGACGTTCGATCGATCGCTGCTGAATGTAACTTTCGCAAATTAAAAAACAAAAAGGAAAAAAAAGGGAGACCCGTCCACGTGAGACGGGTCTGCCGTTCGTCACTGTGGGTTCGTAGGCATTCGTGAAAGCGCGTGCGACGCGCGTGCGGCGTGAAAGTACGTACTCGCCGAGTTTGGGCAAAATGTGCGGTGTGTTACGGGTCGGCGGGTACGTGCACGACCGACTCTCGACATATTTTTTTCGCCCTCCTGCTTTCCCCCGCAACCCCCTTACTCACGTTGACTCCCTCTCGTTATTTCGGCGCAGCGTGAACCGGTACTTACATGTCCACGTGCGCGCGCGATACACGCTACACCGATCTCGAAAACGCGGCGAAGGTAAAAATCGACACTTCCGCAAGAGAAACGAAGATTTGTTGAATTTTTGGATCGCAGCACGCTTTTTCGTCCGCTGGAAAAAAAAGTATTGTACCGCAATATCTTCAACCATCCATTTTGCACCTGAATTTTGCGATAGCAACTGCGATCAGTTGATATACCATTACTGTCGCATATATTTTGTTAATTGGACATTTTTACTACTAACAATTTTTAATTAACGTTTTCTTTTTAACGAAAACAAAATCTTTTATAACATTTCTAAAATATTTAATACAACAAGAGATCAACAAGAGATCTTTTAAAAAATTGGGAATATTATAATTATATAAAAAATTTATATAAAATTAAAATAAAATGAGATAAATTTGTTATCTCTTTATAATCATGAAGCTTAAAT
>VBVR01003513.1:0-17415 GCA_011638315.1 Tetramorium parvispinum
ACCCAAAGATGCATTTGCACGTTTCATTTTAGCTTTATTCTGTTAAACCCAAGCTTATCCATTCAAAAGCATTAAAATGTCTTGAGAGAGATTTGTATTGTATTTACTGGTCGAAAGAACAAAATTTCATGTTCCTTCTCGGAATCACGGTCGCTACATATGAAACTTGAAACGCTTAATTAACCCATTTATCATCATCCACAACGGAGGACTAGGACGACCGCGAAATAAGCCTGGCGAATGGAACCGCTTGCTTGCGTGCGTGCTTGCTCGCATGCCATACGTGTGGTTGCGGCGTGCGTACGCATCAACGCACGCACGCGCTTGCTGGGTATCAGAACATGCTTGCACACATACGCGTTCGCACGGGCAACTTCGGGCCGGTCGACGAAAGTGGTATAATTACCGGGAGAGTGTAGCTTGTGTGTGCAAATTTGACTGCATACGACTCGTTGAATCCAATTCAACTGGCTGAAATATAACGCCCGTCGATTATTGCCTGTCGTATCGTATATATATCTACGCCATATCGCGTTGTACTTTATTAATGGAGACGTAGGAGAGCGAGTAAGCGAGAGAAAGAGAGAGAGAGAAGAGGAGGGGGGGTGACATTTTACTATTCGCAGTCCACAAATTCTATAAATGAACTAACGAACACAGCAACATCAAATTCACTGTATAAATTATACATTTATACATCTGCCTTAATTTATTATTGTAATTATTTGTCACTTCATGAACAATATGTATAATGGAAAAAGGTAAAACGCGTTAAAATGTTTTGTCGTGTATTTCATTACGTTTAATTTTCTGTTTTATAAATCAATATCCATACATGTTAATTTCTATTATAAAATTTATTTCCTCCGAGTTTGGTGAGTTTAGGATTAACTGGTCGCGTTTCCTGTATCGAAAATCAATTCTCGCGCATTTGCGGCGTCGTATAGAGAAATGATAAAGATAATGAAGCGGGTTCCGATACCGGGAGACCTGAGTGCACACGGAGACGGATCAACGTGGACAGTGTTTGACTGCAGGGAAATTAACGACCTGACCCGTATATACATTCGGTAGTTTGAATCGACGATGGAGTGGAGGTTGGCTAATTACCTCCGTACTCTATACAGAAAGAGATTACTTGAACCCGAAAGGCTATATAACGCGTGACATTTATGTCTAATTTCGAGAAATTTTTATGCTCGATAATTTTTTTAGTTTAAAAGCTTAAATTTAGTTTTGGACGAAGCGCGTCCATATTACTAAATTCTACAGAAGATACAATTCAATTAACCAAGTAACAAGTTCCAGAAGTGCTTTGAGTAATAATTTTACTTAAATGGTAAATTTTAATTCGCGACCGTAATTTATAGTTAGTATCTACGAAAAAGTTTGTACTTTGGAGAATTTAAACTTGAGTTTCTTTTCGTTAGTCTTTATTAAGAGGATTAGATCGTTCGCCGAGGAGCTCTCGAGACAGGCGATGCATCGATAGCCGAAGCGAAAAGAAGGTCCGCCGCTACCCACTTCCCAAATTCGACGAAACTTTTCCGCGAGAGCAATTCTTCTCGAGCGCGGCACGATAAAAAGTAGAGAGCCCTCGACTGCCCCCCAATGATCAATCGCGTTTGCCGCGTCGCCGTGTGTCCACGTACTCCCCCGAATGTTTGCAAAATAGACGCGTCCCTCTCGGCGTGCGGGAGAAAGAGAGGGATGGGAAGACTCTCGGCTGGCGCAATAATTCGATCGCCGCTGGGTTAAAAAAATACCACGTACGACGAGAATGATCGACATTCGCTGGAGTTTGCGCGGAGGTTGGAAACGAACTCTCCCTCGATTTAACAAGATAATTTGATCGATCTCTCGGCGTGCACACCGGTGCATTTACGTTCCTATCGCCTGCAGGCATGTACAAACTGTACCCTACGCCATTCATACTTAAATACGATATTACGTGTTTGAGAAGTATACCATTCTTCCCGATTTAAATGTTGCGTTATGAAATAATCATTGTTTCGATATTTCAATAGCATCGCGTGGTATTTGATGCTTCAGTTAAAAACAAGAGATCTTATTGTCATGGTCTTTTATATTCATAAAATATAAAAGTTCTTTATTCTTTATATGATACATAATTTCAGGTCAACTCACGTTTTCATATATATTTTTTGTGAAATTTCTACCGATTCAATCTAGCGTAAGCTTTATGTGAACGATACTTTAGTCAGCCTAATAGGCGACGCGCGTTTACACGAGAGCCTCTTCTGAATCTACACAATCGAACGTTGTCCGCAGCGTTCCGTCCTCGGTATACTGGCATTGGGAAACGCAACCAATGGAACACGCACGCTCTATATTATCGCGATCGTCGTACGGTTGCGCGACCAATTCCGATCAGCCGATCCGACCTGACCCGACGTGACGGCCGCGAAATAATTTACGGATAATGAGGACGCTACGTGGTGCCCGGTCAGAGAGAGACTTCCTGCCAGCGTGGTACCCAGTTAACCGACTGATTGCGAACGGCCGGACGTAGACGTGATCGACCGCAAAACGTGCTGAAAAATTACCCCGAAGTGATGCCACCGAGATAATATTGTGGATGTTATCGCGACTGCTATTTAGCTTATTTTGTTTATTAAGTTAGCCAACAGTGTACAATCGTATTTCTTAAAATTATTGGATACATTTCTTATTGAATATTTGGATAATGGTAAAAAGCAATTTCATATTCCTTTCCTTAAACGATAAGAAAATGTGTACGAACGAAAATACCCGAAAATAATGTCGTTACATATTACAAGTCTTTTTCTACTTATGAAAATTTCGCAGTAGTAAAAAGAACATTTATGTCCGACTTCAGTAGAAGAAATCAACGTCTAGCCAAAATTATAATATATACATGTTGTCTCGACCATTTTTCACAGCTTTAATGAAGGATGGAGTTTGCAAATAAATTGACAGCAATTTACAGATATATTTACAAATATATTTACGTGTACTTGTATTTATCTTTAAAATATTATATGATTTTTCAACATTTAAAAAATTATATGAACATTAACGCAGTGAAATCTGAGTGATTAATTTTTATGGCTACAAGGACATATAAAAATGATAATAGGAGTATAAAGGAAACATGTTACTGCAGTTTAACCAGAAGCTAAGCTATTCAAGTACAGAAAGTGACAATAAACCGTGTAAGATGCGAACGTTTACTGCTATTCTCAAGAGCAGACCGAATGCCATAAATCGTTTATGCATATATCGTTTATACAATATACATCTTATATTTCCCCGTCATTCAACTATCGGATATGGTCTGAGATAAAAGGTTATTATTGAAAAAGCATACAAATGGTATATGAAATTGCTTCATACATATACACACACACACACACACACACAATTTATTTGATTTATAATACAGTTAAAAATATCGCTTATTTAGACATCATAAATTACATACCATTTTAACAGGAAAATTTTTGCGGTAAAGGAATGTACTCGAGAAACTAGATCGTAACGTTTTATATAAAGCACAAAATTAATTATTTTATTATTTTACGTATTTAATTTGTTTTAGAATGTAAAAAAGTGTTATAATTATAATTAAAAAATATATATACGGAAATTTGAAAAATTAGAAGAAAATATTTTTATAAATAAATTAGCATTATGATTATTTGAAAATAATTATCAACAAATGACAAAATATAAAACTGTTTAAAAATTACATTAAAAGATCATTTTAACCGCCTAAGTTTTTCTGTCCCTTCCTTTCTCTCTCTCTCTCTCTCTCTCTCTCTCTCTCTCTCTCTCTTTCCGTAATACATGATGCCGCAGAATCTGTAGCCAATACGATCGAAACTGTATTATAGCGGAGGCATTGCACGGCAAGAGAGAATCTTATTAGAAACTCCAGGCAGCTTGATATCGATTCCGCATCAATTTGCATTCATGATGATCCGGGAGAAACTATTCGACCGCTTGTTACCTGCTCATCGCGAGGACGCATCAAGGGCGTATCGGGGTACATGGATGCTGGTCTCGGGGAAAATTGTCAATAACATCTATTACTGTCATGACGTCTGTATTATCATCACCGTCCTTTCGCACCTACACCATCAAAACGAGATTTTACAACAAGAATAGTTTCGAAACATAAAACAGCTTCTTTCTCCTAATATATCTTCAAAGTACGTAAAACGTACTCCATGTACATCTTATTATAGTAAGAATTAAATTATAACAATTCACGCGATAAAGTTTACAGAATTTTAGATTTTTTGCGGTACAATAATTTATATCGAATAACTAAGATTTCATTCTAAATACTTGTTTAAGGAATTTTTTATCGTACGAGAGAAAAAATACGCAAAGAGATTGCATAAATAGAAAGATAAATGTACTATAGTTAAATATAAGTAACTAAAAGCCGCATTTAATATCATAAATGTAACAAGATTTAAGAAATTTTAAGAAAGTCTCATTTTCTCCTTACACTACTATTAAGTTTAGAATGATATTTTTTCCTACTGAACTTCTAATTAATTCTGTGGGTTTTAAATCGTCTATTTCATTAAATTGTATTAAACTGTCGTTCCTTAACGATTTTATTTATGGTTTGGATTATTTTATATTTTCAAGTGTACGGGTGCATATAATTTATTTAAGTTTATTAGGAATAGTAAGACACATTAAAGAATATGTCTTATGTTTTATTTGAATTTTTTTTTACAAAGGGACGGCCGAATGTCATGAATCCTATCTGTACAAATGAGTATAAAAGATTTCTTTCCTCGAAGACTTGTACGTCAACAAAATTTCTCGTGGGTCCGTGGCGACAGGCAAGGATGCACGAGTATGTATATTATGTATAGTATTCGCACGTTCTCACGCGCATATGAAAATGATCTAGGTCGACGTTATCGGCCGCCTTTTCAGCTCCGGGCGATGGCCGCGTTGAGAGCGTAGTATACGAGAGCCGCGTGCCACTGAGTTATCGCACGTTTGTCGAGGGTATACGCGTGTATAGTACGGGGCGAATCTCGCGTGACGTTCGGCGGAACGTATCTCGGGGAAAATATTGCATTCCGCTGCCAATTGTCTACTTTTCGGTATGCGTTTACAATCTCTCTCGCGTGTACGGAGAAATTCGCGATATTGAACAGAGGCCCGCAGCGGTTTGCCGCGCGTATGCCAACTCACGGTTGCGCAGTGTTTTTGTACCCGAATAAATGCTACTCTGATGAGTATCGATCATGGTTACAAAAGTAAAATGAATTCAGAAAGAAGATTCACAGTATTCACTACACGATATCCTATTTACATTGGAAATATCTTTTTTATATTTTATGCCTTCTACTTTATGTTCTTAAGTTCTAATATGTGAATGAATTATCAATAAACATTCTAATATTGCATAATTTATTTTTATAATTTATTTTTTTTATTATTATATTATTATCATTATTCGTATCTTTTTTACCAGAGAAAGCCTAAATAAAATTAAATTTAAATATTAATTGCAGTTTAAATGAAAAGAAAATAATGTAAATAAGAAATATGGACAAATAAAAGAAACTTAAAACTATATTAATATTATTTAGCCTTTCAGTCCTTAGGATTAGCTATAAATGTCAAATAAGAGAGATCGCGTGTGTAGCGTGTGTGATTTTTTACCATTACAAAGATACTCGCCAGTGTAAGACGCCACACATCTTAATTTCCGAGACGTGAAGTGAACTCTCATTTCCCGACAGAGATTACAGATCGACTCGACCATTGTCAACGAATAATAACTGGCCAAGATATACGATATAAGGAGTACACCGTCGACCTGTACATAGGATGAGCATATTTATTGCCGGTTATAGCGGGTTACGCTTGCGACGATCTCCGGACGAAATGGTGGCGGGAGGGAAGACGACCATGGCGATGCTATGAGGAAGCGCGATATATATTTTCGGCGGCGCGGAGGGCCACGGCCTATCTCGCGGAAATGGTATTTTCGAGGCCCGACGTTCCCGGAAAGCAATAACACCGAAAGCAGTTTTAATAAAGGCTCAGCCACGATATATCGCGGCCATGCCTCACACTCCCATCTGTCCGCCTCCACCGCGTACATCGTCATACCCCCGCCGGTTCTATCGTCCATTCTTCCACAACGTTCCCCTCGTCCCCCTACCCTCCTCGCCACTGGCAACCCCTTTCATTCCGGGACGATCGTGTGTCGGGACACACCTTTCCCTCCTGTGGTTGCCACCGTTCTCTTTCTCTCTATATCGCTCGTCGATACGTGAATATTTTTTTCCACGATTCCTTTTTCTCTCCCTCTCTCTCCCTCTTTCGCGCGCGCATGCAATCGTATCAGATTGCGGACGCGTTTGCGTTAAGGGGGCGATATTTCTCGACGGACTCGCTTCATTATTTTAACGAACGCGATCCAATCGCCCGCCGCGATCCATTTCTATCCCGCACGTCTCTATCTGAGATGACTCCATTGCAACGCTAACGCGTAGTCTTTAGCTATAATAGATGTCACCGAAGTATCTATTCTATCGAAAAAAATTCAAAAGTAAAGAGAAAATAAGATATAATATTATTGAAAGTATTAAAAGAATTATTCTCTACGGATTTGTACACGACAGAAAATAAAAGTAAAAATTAATCGATAGAAATTTTGTTTTCTTTATTTTCATTCGAAGCTCGGTTGAATGACTTAATTTTCAATGTCAGATATTTTCGGGCCTATTAATATTTTAACATCGAAATAATTGTCATTCCGCACTTAATTTTCGATCAACCGTACAACATCAAATTCAGTAATTACTTTTGATTTGTTCATTATCAAATTAATGAAATTTAATTATATTAGATTAAGTATAATTTAGATTAAGTTAAATTTTCATCAGTTTAATTCACTTTAAATTAATTGACAATTATATTCTACTATTTATACATATGTTTGATTTAATATAATTACTTAATTGAGAGCAGAAGATGATTTTATTGGAAATTATTAATGTCTTAACATTTAAATCATCATTTTACTCAGTTTAGTTTCCAGTATCTGTGCAATCCAATTGCACAATTGGTTTCAATCCGCGCGTTTTCGCTTCCAGCGCCGAAGTAATAACGCGAGACTAGCTGCGGGGACTCCAACGGAATAAAGGATTAGTTCGGTGTCTCTTGCCGTGAGAGCGCGAGGATCTGCATTAAGTACTTTAAAAAAAAAAGAAAAGAAGAAAAAATTAATCCCTGTAAAGTCAGTCCGGAGAAAAAAGGGCGCACGCAGGAAAACCGTGGGATTAAACTGGCGGAAGATATACTGCGTAGTCGTCGTTACAGACGTAATAGCGTGGCTCGAGAGTTCAGTAGAACCGCGTAATAACTTTTTTACAGTAAACGGAAACGTTACGACTTTGTGTGACGACGCGAGCATCGTCCCGCATATTATGAAGACGATATGGACCCAAACGCAGAACGAAAATTCCAGCAATATAGAAAATATGTAGAAAATATTCGCAAAGCGACGATTTGTAAATCATTTTTCGCTAAACGATATTCAAACAAATTTTGTCACAAAAATTCTCTTTATCGCAGAGGATCATGAACTCATTTTGCACTTTAAATAAAATGGGAAAAAGAAATTTAGATTCCGGAGTTCGTACAGCCTCTTTATTTTATTGTAATTAAAGCATAAGGATTTCAATTACCAATTAGCAGCGCGCCACTAAATGCCGCTGCTCCGAAGTGCTGAATAAGTATCGCTAATCGGCTTAAGGGGGAAGGCACTATCGTCGCAGCGGCGATATCACAAATTACACCGCGACGCGATTCCCTCGTCCCCCTCCCTCCCGTCACTTTCTCCGGCAAACCCCCTCGGCCACGCTCCTTAATTTCCTGTTCGCCTGCATATTTGTATACAAACGACTTCGACCGTAGTCTACCACACCAGGGAGCGAAGAGCATCTCCACGCCGACGACCTGCGCCGATAACGACGCCGATGCTTGTTCGCCATCACCGCCGAGGAGACCTGCCGCCGGCTCCCTCGGATCTAAATTGGAATCTGTCCGACTCCGCAGCGGCAGTACCACTCTTCTCTATAGGAAGAGCACCTCGAAAGGTCCGCGCGACTGCTACGTTGGACCACCTCGTGACGAGAGCAACGCCCAACGGCGACAGCGACCCAACGTAATACTCCGCAAGGGATAACTCTATAAAAAAAGCTCTAAAAATGATACGAGTGACACTAACGAGAAATGGACTGCTTAGGAGTAGTACGGTTAAGAATAGACTTCCTCGTGACATAAAGCCCTCCAGATACCACAAAATACTCAGGAAATATACAGTAAATGATTGCTCTCGAAAAGAGACGTAAATTAAACGGCTAAATGTAATTGTTTGACTTTTCTATGATATAAAACTTTATACATAAAGAAATCCCTGTACAATCTATTATAGTATTTAGGATGTTTCTTATACTTTTTAATATTTTATAAGTTGATTTTCGAGGGAGTCGTTTTTATTAAAAAAAATTTATATGAATGTATAATCTCAAAGACTCTTTTTCTCTTCATTTCAGACAAACAGGTTAAAAAGTCTACAAAATTATCATTCCTTTTTAATAGCTGTTATATAAAACAGGTTTAAAATGTTAACTTCTTCTGTTCAATTTTTTCTTTCAAAGTACTGACATCAAGATTGATACAAATATATGTCTGAAACGAGGTCTTTAAGGTCATATATGTTATAAAATGATCTCGAAAATTCAAATATTGGATAATAAAAGACATCAGTATATTATTAATTCGGCAATATTTTAATCAGCTGTTTGTTAAAGAGCGTTATTTCCATCGATTTTCATGCTCCACGAATTATTGCCTCGGGATTATTTTTAATTGTGAGCAAGGAGCTCACACTTATAACTGTGTTCGTTTGATGAAGCTCAATGATTGTACAAACTGCACGAGCGCGAAATATCACACGAATCATTCCCGTATCGCTGTCCGCGTGACGGGCAACGATGTTTCGACTATTGATACCGGGTGCGACGCGATGCTGCAGTCAGCCCGACGCTCGGTTGCGTCGCAAAACTCGTTCCTGCCGGGGCTTTTTTACGATGTAGGAGGATGGAGACGTAAAACGCTGATATTTCCGCGATCGTGACGGCAGTGAGCGCAACTCACAGCCGGGAATTCGGCTGATTTATCGAGGTGACAACGCGGTACATGGTCCCAAAAACATCGACTTTTCGATGCGCGCGCGCACCATATCGTTGGTCCATGATTGGAAAAGATTGCGCCGTTATTTCATTCGTTATCCACGTATCGAGCGAGCAACACTGCTCGCCGCTTTAATTCGCTTTCGCTTTCTAATTATTTTAGGCGTGTTTCTGATCGTTGTTTTGCCAGTGAAAATTTGAATTTTCATCCGTACGATAATTTTCATGTTGCATCACGAATTTAAAAAAGCAAGACGCTCATTTATTTTTACCTAACTATTTATATTTAATGAACAATATTTTTTGATAAAATGCAAAAACGTATCTTACTTGTTTAAACTGCAAGAATGTTAACCTGTTGCAAAGGAGAGTTTACGATGTTGTTTTAAAAAGTTAATAAGTTACCAACTTTAGAGCGAAGCTTTATTTTTAACCGCAAAAATGTGAAATACGCCCCCATGTAATCCGCCTAAAATTCAATTTTCGACAAAGAGCTTTTCCTTTAAAATCGCGATCACGTAATAATACAGTAAGGATCCAAATGGTAAACGTTTCCCTATCTTATGGTGGTTTCTGCGAGTAACACATAAAGTACGTAATATTAAGAGATTTCGGCGGAAAAACAATTCGTTCCGTATTGTTCGAGGATTGCGTGGTATCGTCTTCGTTCCTTGCGAACAATCCTCTAATAGAAGTTCCGAAATAACGAAGCTCAGTTATACGCAATGCTGTATTCTTCACCGTGTCGCGATACGCAATTCCGGCGTCTTTCTTCCCGTGAAATTGTTACGATTGTGGGAGCGTCGATTCTGCTAAAACACGACCGGACTAATCAGAACTGGAAATGATATTTTGCAACCTCTTTTCCCAAATCCCAATTCTTTTAGAGCAGCACTAGAACGGACCAAATGCCTGGATGGTAAATATAAGCTACGAACCGTACTTATGTTTCCCGGGCAGCTGCGTCGTCGACGAATTTGCCGCGACAGTTTTATAATGCAGATTACGGCGACAGAATCCCGCGCAACTTCCGTTACGTGACCCTGGTCATTTTGCCGGGGTCGAGGCGGCCGCTGTAATTAACTCGACTCGCTCGTGGCTCTAATGTTATTTTATCGGCGAGAAAAGAAAGGGTGCCGGTTCCTCTTCTTTATACGGGCGCATTCTCGACTTGGATGTACCATGGTTTCTTTCCGTGCCTTTCACATTCTTCGGCTTCCCTTCCTTCATCGGCTTCCCGCTCGGTAGCGTCGGCAAATCTTTCTCAATTTCTTCGGAATCCTTTACCCGGCAGAACGAGATTGGAGTGAAGAGGGGGAGGGAGGCGGAAAATGAGGAGCGCGCGGTAAATCACGCGGGCAAGGTGGAGGCCGTCGAGAGGGCAAAGGACGAGATGGATAGACAGGTAACAAAAGGAGAAAGAAGAAAGAGCGAGGCAGAGAGAATGGCCGGTTGAAATCAGTGACGGATTTCTCAATTTCATGGTAGACGCATGAAGTGCGTGTTTGAGATTATGAGTTTGACATGGAAAAGAATAACTGCATTTGTTTGTAGGACAAAAATGTTATTGAATACCATTTTTATACAAATATTTTATTAATATTAATTTATATATTTATTTTTATGTTTACCATTCACATATTACTCATTCTCGTGACTGTACTTATTTTTCTGATGTTCTTATAACAACTACAATTACAATTAAAATAAAATAAAATTATCATAGATTATCTCTTTCAATTTCACAATCAAGACTTAAAATAATTTTCTCTTGCCGCATTTACCGTCACTGAACAAAAAAATGACAGGAAGTCGAGAGCGGCTCGCCATCCTAGGTTTTCTGGTATCTATAATCTTGCAGAGGAATCCTTGAAGACGTCGTAATGGATTTATCGCGATTATTATCGATCGTGTTCCGTACTTAGGCTATATCTCGATAGCAATGTTCGAAATCGAAGGGAGAGGGACGGATTTAAGAGCGAAGAAAATAAGGAAGACTGGTTGAAAGGGGAGGTCTCCGCGGAGGTGTAGTCGAATTTGAGCGATACGATTTGCTTGTGATTTAAGGAGTGCGCGGGAGAGCAATAAGTGCTCTTCAGTGTCAAATTCACAAGCAAGCTGCTCTGTGTGATGGCTTGAGATATTTAAAGATACTAAGAACCGAATTAGAGAAATGGCGTTTGTGTCTTGGTCGTGATGCTTAAAATCTTGGTAGCCCTTGAATTAAGCTTGAGTGGTACAAATAAGTAAAATACGTTTCATCACTTTAGGTTCCGAATTTTGCTTCTATTTCATATTACTTTAACAATAATTACGATAATAACTTTAATAATAATTTGTGATCTGACTGTAAGATATTTTTTAGAAATATCGGAATTACTAAACTTTTGCATTAATTTTAAACTAATCTTTTATTACAGAAAAATTAATATTTGTTAATGAATGTGACAATATTTTTCGGTCTAGAGGCATTTTTTCATAACCCTGCTATCGGATGCTCGCGTTCTGAAGAATACTTTAACGTTCGAAGGGTACTTTCGAGCTTGTTGCAAGGCATTCATCCGGAAATTGTAATATATAGTATATTGCCATTATTATACGTTGAAAAGTTCGGGAAATATTCGTTAACCTACTTGATCGGTTCATAAATGTGTGAAAGATCCAAAGATAGATTTACCTATCGGTTTTGGTAGGAAAACCATATATATTATTTAATAGAAATTTCTATTTATTCAAAATATAGTTAAATGATTACTGTTTGATGAAAATAAAATTATATGAAATACTTAAATTATATACTTCGAACCTGATAAAGAAATTATAACATATCATAATTTATGCAATTATCTCGCGGATTGAATTAATTAATGTATTTAAACGGTTAAATTTACTCATGTAAAATTACATTTAATAATTATTTAATAATAGAAATAAAATACAGAGATGACAAACGTTTCTGCATATGAAGAAAGATCTGTTATCGTTTATCGGAGCGCCAACATTCGTCGCGGCGAGCGTGTAAATGTTCGATATTCGTTTCCAATCTTCGACGCATCGAAAACAAACACGGCGGCGATGCTGTCTAGCCAAAGACAAACTACAAATACCGATGTAACGCTTCTTCGGAGATCGGAGAAAAGAGAAGTGTACTTCGTTGTCGCGCCGTTACGAAGTCGCGCGTATTCAACGGGGTGTATTTTCCGGTATTACGCGACTCGATCAAGGAAAACAATAATTCTTCGACTGTCTGGGGTCGCAATGTCATTCTCGAGTTCGAGTCTATTTCCACGAGAGAATGACATTGTCGAGTGGAATACAACGACACTTTTACTTATGCGCGACGTACAACGTGGCATCGCGACACGTCGCCGAGAGACACGCTAATGGTACACGCTGTGACGGTGAGAGCTGCGGATGGGATCGAAGAATGTAAAGAAGTCTCCCCTTCGGTGCCATCAACTACCCGTAGAAGAGAGTACACACAACTGTCAGCCAGAGACGTCGTACTCACGCTGCTTGTGTTAGATACATGTCTGACTCGATAATATATAAATGCACAATAATTATATCCGTATAAGATACGCACTATCTCAAAAGTTAAAATAAAAACAATAAAGATTGCAACAGTAATTATTAATTAATATTCATTTTCATATATCAATAAAACTAACTAGATATAATAATTTCAATTTTTTATTAAACTTAAGAGAAAAATTCAAATTAATTGAAAATTAAGTTTAACTCACAGATAGTCTGTGTTTTTGAAATATTAAATAATTTAATTGGTGTTTTTTTTTAGCCTTCGATTTCTGGTAACTCTTGATCTCAAGTCAGACGGAGAGTTCTAAGATACCTTGTATGCGGATACGTATATTACACCTATATATTCCTAAGTAGATACGCGAAAAGAGAGGGAGAGAGAGAGAGGGAGAGAGAAAGAGAAGGAGGAAGGGGAGGGAAACAGAGGGATGCAGCGCGTGTACGTGTACGAGGATACAGACGGATACGAGCGAGAGCGAGCGTAGGTACGAGTTACCCAAACTCCCATTCGATTCGAGCGACAAACTTTGCAAGCAGTTTGATCGCCGGAGTTACAGATTCGCCGTAGAACTCTGAACTCCAAATGGGGAATCTATTATCGGAGCGAGCGTTTACACGTACACGTTCGTTTGCGCGCGTTGCCAACCCCGAGCCGTGTCATAAGCGACGAGCTGTGTCCCTTACGTCGCGGGTCGTGTCGTCGAGTTATCGCGATATGTCGCGACGGATTTTAAAGTTAGAACTTGAATCGGAATATTTAGCGGAGAACGACCCGGTTAATACAAATAGCTTTATACGATTTCAAGAATAAAATGGTACACGAATCGATATGTTCTTTATTTGATTCTCGAAAATTGAAAATCTGTGTTACTCGAGGAGCATAATGTACTAAATGTTAAATTATCGTACCTAATAATCGAAGGGACTTATATATTCAGAAGATATTTGGTTTTTATAAATTTGGGCTAATTTCTTTTAATCATTTGACAATAATCTGTCTGGAAAGATACTTAATTTATGACAAATTATTTTTCTACAATGGTTGTGGTTTAACTTGCGCGCTCCATAATTTTCACGTCTAAATATTTTGATGCAGAAAGTATTCCAACCATCTCCCTCGTTAAAACGATACGAAGATATGCGAGTCAGATACAACTTATGAGGTCATAAATAACTAAGCGGAAAGAGGAACGAAATAATACTTAGTCAGACACAGGCAATTTACCCGGAAAAAGCAAAACTGCCTGGAATGCTCTCCTTTAATTTCTCCCGACGTCTCCTTCTCTCTCGCTTTACAATCAATTTTTAAAAACACAAGATGTTTCGCAAAGTTTCGCATCAATCTTCAAGAACGTATTTACTAACAAATTCGAGATAGAAAATTTAAAGCAAGGCAATATAACATTCTGTAGGTACTCTCCAAGTCATTTGTTTCTTTCCACCAAGCGATCAATTAATTGGGTCAGAACATAATGGAATTTCAAAGAAAATGTGTTGGCTGCAGTCGATTACCAGCTACTACCTTTTAGTATTTATCTACTGCCTCGTTGTTCACACACTAATACCATCGAGTGTTCGACGATTATTCGATCCGCTGTGGAAACGCGGCTCGCCGTCTTTTCCTGGCCACAAAAATAGTCGGGGGAGGAGCACAGGCCCCTTAATTTCGCGGCAATCCCCCGGATAAACGGGGTAAGCTTGAAAGGTGGATGCGGGCATCCTGGCAGATTCACGACGTAAATACATTTGTCTCCCCGCCTAAGTGGGCCGGCTGTCTCTTCGTTGCCGAATAAATGCCAACCAAATAAAACTTCCTGGCTACACACAAACGCAATTACCCTCAAGCGAGGGCGAGGGCTGCCGACTGGCCGAAAGACACATTGCGATGCCACGGCCCCGACTCATGTTCGCCCAGTTTCCACGATGGCGCCGCATCGCGGCTCAACGCCGCGCGAAATTAACTCCCTTTCGTCTTCCGTGCTTTAAATTCGCAATACGGTCGATCCATGTCCTGGAACGTGCCGGCATCCTGGCTGGGAGGAAGAGCGAGCAGAAGCGAAAGCCCGTGGGAGAAAGGTCTGCTGAATTAATTACGCCACTTGATACGTATCGAGATAAAAAAGAGAGAGAGAGAGAGAGAGAGAGAGAGAGAGGGAGAGGAAGAGCGATGCGAATTAATTACGAATTAATATTGACCCACCGTTTGTTTGTAACCGCTGAAACCTTGGCGATGTTTGTTAACGACCCTGATACTCACAACACTTACGTATATCCTTCGTTGTTGTATGTTTACGTTATATCGATGTAGACGTTATACCAAATTGGTAAACTCCGCGAGCTTTAATTAAAGCATACAACCTTAATTTTCCCTCGCAACTTTACATCGTATAATAATTTATTTAGCTATAATGCATGCGTCGGTAGGGCGAATAATAATATTTGCCAAACTCACTAATTCTTCCATTGTATTAGTGTTCCCTAATTAAGAATCGTTAGCAGAAAATGGAGGAAATCGAGATCACGGCGAGCTAATATTATCAGAGGACGTCGACGGACCGTAATGAGACACGGACGGCGACGGCAGGTATATCTAGATCAGATGCAGACAGCGTCATGCGAGAAATTGCGTTGGGGTAATTGAAGAGGAGAGAGGCGAACGTGTACATACTGTAAACTATGTTAGCGGACATGCAGAGTCAAGATGTGATAAATGTATTCTTACATTATTAGATTGACTATCTAATGCACACCCAAAATGTTAGCATGTTAATTCGCCAGCATGACTTTCGTAAATACAATATTTTATTGCAATATACTGCTTAATTACTTTTTAATATGCTGGGAGCATATTAAGATTAAACTAAAGTGTACTTTTCTTTACGCAGCTATTTTGATCGTTGGACATATTTATTAGCATTTCGTATTTGTATCTTCAACAATTATTATCTGTTCACAATAAGTTACGAGAAATCAACATTGATTGAGTATTATATGACATCATGAAAGAAACAGAACCATAATGTAATACGATTCGCTTCTAATGCGTTTCCCGTTCACACAATAATTGGGGAGCTTTCTCGAGCTTCCATTCTTTATTATCCGGTATCCAAAGACACTAATGAATGCGGAAATGTGGGTGTCGATCTGGTAGTGATAGAAAAGAAAATCGCGTAAGTACGAGAGAGGCAAAGAGGGTGGTATAGAGAGAGAGAGAGAGAGAGAGAGAGAAGGAGGGAGAAAAAAAGGGACGAGAGTATCGGACCGGCAGTAACGTTCACGTGCTCACATTTTCCGATTTCACGTGGCAGGAGGGACGATGCAGCGAGGGGCGAACAGAGGCGATAGCCGATATCGCACCTGCCCGCCGGCAGATGTATAACTGTATACGTACTGCCGTTTTATCCCGATATTCCAGATAGGCGAGCACGTAGCGCGAGCACGTAATTAAAATTGACGCTTTCGTTTTGACGCGCGGCGCAGGTCAGGTCACGTATTAGTATCTCGGCCTTTTACTTCCGCCGCGATTATAACTACCGCAACATCGATCGTCCGCGCAGAAAATGACGATATCGATTAACAATGTCACTTAAGCACACTTGCATTTGTTTGCGGTATTTAAAAAATCTTACAGACAATTGTCTAATCCTATATGACATAATTCATCACGTTACCTTTAGTGTTCAGTTTTAACGTAGTAAAACACGAGATACGTTAAACAATTTTTTCTCATCTATGGGAAAAAGAATATTGAGAACGCAAAAAATATTCATCCGAGAGCTGATTATTAAGTGATATCTTTTTTTATTGAAACAAGTGATAAATTTCACTTACTATTATTTCGATGACGGTCATACGGAATAATTACACTTGTATAAATTAAGGTAACAACGACGGAGTTGGATTTATGCGGTGAGGAGAGGAGAGGAAATGCCTCGGACGTGAAAAATACGCGGATGCGTAAATGAAATTGCCGGCAACTTCTAAAGACGAGAGACGCGAGACACACGTCAGACGCGCGCGCGCGCGCGCGTGATGCGGGATGCATTTCAACGGCGGGAAATAAATTTATCACGTCGTTCGTCCGGTACTTACGCTTGTGCCGCGCCACGGTGCTGTTACGGACGGGGTGGATTACAGGCGGCAGTGTAAATGTAGGTGTAACGCGCGTACAACATGCGGGTCGCGCGCTGCTCCGCGTGACTCCTCTCTGTCTCCTGCCGGCGAGTTATATCGAGCACAATACTACCCGGGGCCGGACCTCTATTTTTCGTGTACACGTAAAATCCATTTGGTCGTTCGACATACCGGGTTGTCGCTCCGGCACAATCGCATCGTCCCCTTGTCACGCAGCTACGGCTTGGGCTTTATTGTCCGGGGCTCCCCGCTAGAAATCCTCGCTTTCGCATCGAAACGAAGAGCAATTATCCATTGCGTACCGTTCCGAGCTTTTAATTGTCCACCCAAGAGAAGAAAAGAGAGGGAAGGGGGAGAAGGAATTAGGGAAAGAGAGAGAGAGAGAGGGAACGAGCAAGAGGGAGGGGGCGAGTACCGGTGTGGCCTCCCTCTTACGCGACGCGGAAAATATTGTATTACTTTTCTCTTACGGAACAAGCGCGAACTCGTTAAAAGTGCGTAGGTAGTCCGGTAC
>VBVR01003514.1:0-17413 GCA_011638315.1 Tetramorium parvispinum
TTGCTGCCGTTGTTGGAGCCGTTGTGTTGCTGATGCGGCGGCGGCGGTGGCGGCAGTGGCACGGGTGGCGGCGCGGCCTCGCCCTGTAGAGACAGTTACGCGGCCGCGACCGCGGCCGCCGTCGCGGCGGCGACCAACAGCCACCATGCCACTTCCGGCTCGCAGTACGACCCGGCCGCGAGCGCGTACAATATGTACCAGCACCTGCAGTATCCCACCGCCCACCATCACCATCATCATCATCACGGCGCCACCTCGTCGTCTACCGCCGCGTCGTCCCACAATCCGCACAACGGCAGTGCAGCCGCGGTCGCCGGTATTTTCGGTCACCATGCCGGCGGTGCCGGCGCGGGTAACGCAACCGGCGGCCTAGCCGGCGGCCTACCCGGCGGCGCCGACTCGAAGCTGCTAGTCGGTCACGCGGCCGCGCACGGCAACACACCGGGCTCGCCCTCCGCGCAGCAACAGCAGCAGCAAAAGCCGAGGAACAAGTCGAGGACGTCCGCCGGTAAGCGGCACGCGCCTATCACGGTTCTTTCTGTTTTTCCTTTCAGTTCCCTCTTTTCTATTATTTTTCTTTATTTTTCATTTCGGATTTTTATCTCTCGAGTACTTGGTTTCTTCTTTTCTTTGCTTACATTTCCATGCGGGAAAAGTATTTTAGAAGATCTTTGAGGGGGTTCAATACAAATTCTTTTAAGCCGTGAAATCCTGGAGATGATTAAAATCCTGTTTACTTTTGAAAAAAATTAATTTTTTAATTACATTATTGTGTTGTTTCGTAATTTAAAAATCTTAAAGCTTTAAGGCACGTTCTGAATGAGACTAATAAATAATATTTTTCCCGTATAAAACTTTGAGGTTTTTTTTTCTTGAATTATTTATCAGTTACTTTGCGTAATTGTTTGCTTCCTTAGTTCTGCTTCTTTGCACCGGCGTCGATTGTTGAAACTAAAAAAAAAAAATATGTAAAATATATAAATTTCAGTTAATCATAACTCAGTTAAATTTATGCGCATTTTATTTTATCTAACTTTTTTAATGCATATTAAATTATTGAAGAATCTGACTTGTAATATTTTATGCAATTTGAGATCAATTTAATCGACGCCAATGCGGTTTTTTTTGTTTTTGGTCTTATAAAATTACGTTAAACTTATTAATTCTTAATTTCATTTAACTTTAAAGATATTTGGTTATTTTCTTAAAAACTATTTTGATCTTGTATTCTTCTTTGCTCGACATCCACGCGATATGTCGGAAATATTTCGAATATCAGCTGGCTACGTAAAAGAGCAAGAGAAGGAACAAGATATTTATCAATTTCATTTTTTACTGTTCATCTTTGTTTCTTTTTTACTTTGATTTTAACCGTGAGCTTTCGGTGGCGGTCGTCTTACGCTTAAAGTTCGTTCAGAACACGTTCTTTCCACCCGTTTCTCTCGTTTTTTGGACGAGCTGTGTCACAATAGAAAGAAAGCGAAAGAGAGAGGGAGGCACTGATTGTGATTTTTTGTATTTTGCCTCACTGATGTGTTTTTTGCGTGGCACCCACTCGAGAGAGCGAGCGTGTAGCACCACACCCGATTAACGAGATGACACACGATATATATGTATCTATATATCCCTATCTATATACATACGCATAACTCTAATTTCCCCCTCACACATACATCGTAACACACTCACACGGACACACATACACGCGCAAAGACAAACTATGCGAAGAAGCACAGGTTTTTTTTCGATGTGGTGTGGCTAGCGCTGCATTTTTGTTTTTGTCACGGCAAAGCTCCCTCTCAAAGAGTCCACGGACCATTTTTCGATGGCATACCCTCGGCAAATATTTTTTTTCTCGTCGCGCGAGCACACGCGGGTCGCTGGGTCGAATTCGCGGACAATTACAGATCGCAATTATCATCCGTAAAGTACCGATCGCGACGAGAACGCACAAAGAGTTCTCGAACGATCGACGAATTTTTGGGAAATTGTGCGTTCTCTCGGTAGTCGTAATATGTTGTCGTCGAAGTGGATGAGGCCGCGGAGGAAGGAGGAACGAAGAAGGGAGGGAAACGAGAAACGGTTGAAAAATGCCGGATACGCTGATTGCGGTAATAATAGCTGGTCGCTCTCCAGCGTGGCGGTGGCGGCGGCGGTGGCGGCGGCGGCGGCGTGGTAAATATCCCAATTCCGGGAACAATGGCCCCCGGCTTCGCGCCATGGAAGCCCGCTAATTGAATCGACTTACGACACACACCAGCTAGCCGCGCGCGGAACCTCTCGATGACGAAGAAGAAGCCAGACGGAGCCGCGGTAACGGCGGCGACCGCGACGGCACCGGCGGCACCGGCGATTCATTTAGCGACGCCTACCGCGATCGCCGAGAAAATCGTCTGTGAGAAGGCCACGAAAAATGGTTCCCGTAACGAGCAGCGTCAGTCGAGGTGACGCTTGAGAGGTGTCGATTGAGCAATAGCTCGGCGGCACGAAAAGCAGGCCTTAGATACACGGGATTGGCAAACATCCTTCGCGCGCGATGAGAAGGAGGTGAGAATGAGGTGGAACGAGAAACCTGATGGATACTCGAGATTTCCTCTCCGTGCGGATGAGTGAAATGAGAAACGACTTCGATCGCTCGGAGAAGTATAATTAATATGGTAAACGATAGGCAGGAAAACTCGAATGACGCATCGGTAATAAATCACACGTTTACGTCCGACAGAATCGATGACAAGTAAACAATAATAATAATACATTATGGATAAATGGACAACTTGAAAATATGTTGGTATACTAATATGAACTGTTAAGACGAATATTTTTATTTTAAAATTTTTTAGACCTCAAAAATGCATCAGCAGCAACGCTTTATTTATAAATTGATAAATGAATTAGAAGCCATTATTCAACATTGCCTACAATTAAGCAAAGCTAATGAGACGCCAATGACCGAGTCGACGACCAGAAAGTCATCGAGGAGCAGAATAGTCCTGTTAGGTTCGAAAGGATCGCAGAATTACGGCCGCATAATTAGCGGAGAAGGAGAGGACAATCGGTGGGAGAGAGATAGCCGTGGGCCAGCGCGAAATTCGTGACGGAACACCGCTTCTTTCGTACTGAATCATAACTCGACCGTTGACGGCAAAAGTGGCACGGGATAGAAGCGGCGGCTTCCTTCCTCCACTTGGACGATTTCTTCGCGCGCCAACGACCACCGGTGCCTAGACTACTTCTGAACCCTAAATAGCCCTCACTTGTTTGTTTCCGTATCAACAAGAGGGGCCTGTGACGATAAAGTGAAACATTTACGAGGGAATTATCTGAACTTTTTATCAGAGAGCATAAGCTACTTGGTATACACATTATTAAATTTGTAGTATTAAATTGTACTCAACTTTAGCTATTTTTAACTATTCCATAAGTTGCCACTGTTCTCAATATATCATTAATATTTGACTAAAACATAGAGATTTGGTTAGGTAAATTAACAACATACAGAGAAGGAGCAATTGCGATCTACTCAATATGTCGTTAATTTTATCTCATTGATTTTAATCAAATTAACCGAATATTGAATAGTGGCAACCCATAGGAGTTTACAGTGCATCATAAAAAGTAAAGAAAAATACAATGTTTCAATTATTTCGATATATGTTTGGCTAAAAATGAGGAACAATCCAAATTTCCAAATTTCACAGCAAAATTTTACCGTGATACGATATATACGTTTTATCAAGCATTTCGTGTTGTAATCCGGAAAGCTTCGAGAAAGTTGAAACGGAAGCGAAGGCCTAACGAGCGCTTCGTTGCATGCCTGGCATTAAGGTCGGAGGTGATGTCGAAAATGGGAGCTACACCAATCCCTTTGGGGTGAAACCGGCCATTTCAGCGTCACCTTTTGACACGAGGACTATATTTCCAGTACGACGCAAACGAGCGTCACCTCGACGTTTCGTGGCTGATACCCATCGTCTGCGTCGGTGTCAGAAACTGTCTGCCTGTTCGTACTGTCGTTACGAACCGATCGATAGCCAGAGAAGCATCGGTACAAGAAAATACGCGCAGCCGGAAATTATCGGCGATATAAATCTCGGAAAGCGGCGAACGACCATTCTATTATCAATCAAGTCACTCAATAATAAACAAATAAATAAAATTTATTCCGCAAAAGGAATAAAACCTTCTAACAAAGCAAGAATCGGTCGGTTAGAAAATAATACCAGAGAGAAGATCAGGATTTAATCAGCAAATCACCGAAGCGTCATCGAAATCAAATCAGAAAGCAGCGAGGGGATCAAGATTAATCGCGTTTATGCCGCTCTGTTATTGTCGGCATGAAAGAGCACAGCAATCGGCGATCGACGGTAGTCGTGGGCGCTTCTTATCACCCCAGAATCTGCGGGTTGGTAAGATTCAAATCGAATTAAAACGCCACGACGAAGTGACTCGGGCGGGTCCTTCCAGTGAGCTCGAGATCGATCTGGGCATCGAAACGACAATTAGACGAGCGTTAAATATAGGCGTCTCTCACGCCTAGGATCTGAGATCCTTCGCGCTTATCGATTGCGTCTTACACGACAAGCCTGACGAAAAGACTCGACGTTCGACTGCTCGGTTACAGATTCATCTACGTGGTGGACTGGCAAACGAGCCGCTCGCGTGCTGACAATTACATGTGACCTACGTGTGCTAGAATTATTCCACCGCCGTCAAATTTCGCGTTAAATTGAGGTCGAGTCATTAATCAGCGACGCGCGTTCAATCGATATCGCCGTCATTGGCACGACATCTTCCCGGGATTGATGTGATTTTCAATTGTTGTACCCTTCATATAAAACTGAATATATCTCGCGGGATAAATTACACCACAAATTTTTGACAATAATCAAAACGCACACAGGCAATCGGTGTCAAACGACAGAGTTGATCTAATCGCAGGTCAGTCAGAGGGGTGGATTTTACGAGCATCGTTAAGATCGTTCAACAGCCACTGAACGGAGCCATTTACTTTTACTCCGCGCTCAATCGTATGATCGCGTAACAATTCGGTCTCTCGTACGTCAACGAGGAATTTAATAGCAATCATTTTCAGTAGCTGCCGATAAACTCGGCCGTATCTCCGCGGAGGACGCAGCTCGGAGGACGATTCGTGAAACGCGCATTTCGGGAGAAGTGTTCCTCATCCCGGTCCCTCTTTCTTCTCTCCCCCGTCCAAAGTCGCGCGTTGCGAAAGATCCAAATTTATTTTTCACCGCTAATCCCACGGGGAAGGGGCTCCGTGGAGGGGATTAACGTTGATTCTTTCAGAAACGCGCATTTAGAAAATAAATTTGGCAATCTTCGCGCAACACCGTTTTTCATGTCGTCTAGTCATAGACCGGGAGAAACGTACGATCACGAACGAATCCCGTCCTTCTTCCTCCCATATTCGCTTCTTTCTCTCGCAGTGTCCTTGGGACTAACCAACCGCACTAACGTAAGTTCGATCCGTGAATCCTATAAACGCCCCATGGTCTTAAAGAGACTCTGCTTTTGCTCTGGTAATCGCTTGATATTGGTATGTCTGCAACTCTGCATGCGAATTCTTTCTCACGAGTCACCTGACTGTGTTCGCAAATCTCTCTGTAAACGCACGTTGATTCACCGAAGTCAAGTATAGATATTATTAATATCGTTACTCATCGCGCAATGCATTCATGTTGTGTATTTATTCAATGTAATGTAACTCGAAGGGCCATGCTAGTTGAGGAAAATGCCATTTCGCGAAATTACGAAAATAATATAAATCTGGAAAGAAATACAGGAGTGGCATTTTCGCATTAAAATTCTCAAAGGTACATGAGAGATTGAACAAAAAAGAGAAAATAAAAACCACGAGTGCCCCTTCGCGCGATCAACGTGCTTCCGTGTTCGCGTGGGAAACGTTGAATTCGAGTTCTCGAAGAGCCTGAGAGCTGTTTCCCACTTTGACAAATACGATCTCGCGTTTCGCACGCGAACACGAGTAATATTTGCTGCGCGATATGAACTGCGCCGAATTAATATGATTTTCGTTCCGTCGGGGTAGAGGGTCGTGAGTGCGTGAATTGCGGCGCCACGTCGACACCCCTTTGGAGACGAGACGGCACTGGCCACTACCTCTGCAACGCCTGCGGGCTTTATTACAAGATGAACGGTCAGAATCGACCCCTCATCAAGCCGAAACGACGCCTGGTAAGTACCTAAGCTGTGTTAGTTCTTTGACGAGTAACTGGTTAGTTCCGTCAAGCTTGACGGCAAAAACGATTAATCAAATGACATAAAGATAAAAATAAGTAGAAGGCAATTTTCATTTTTTTCATTCAACATTGATTGCTTCTGATTAATAAGCAATCATTGTATATGTTCATATCTGTTTTTTTTTTTTAATTATGGTCTAGTCTAAGTAGGAAATTATGTAAAATGTTGAAAAATGGCATGGAAATATGTAGTATTTTGCGTGATAAAGTCGCGATATGCTTATCGATTGAAACTTTGTGTATTGATATCTCGATCTCAAAAAAAAATCTTACGATCTGTCTACACCTTATTCGTAAAAGTGCGTCCTTGATCGCTTCCTTCGTGCAAGCGAGACACACATACTTAATTAGCACGTACGTATGGCAGAGAGAACGAAGTTATGCGTTTCTCGCGGTGTGTAGATATAGTAATCAGAATGCAAGATAAAACAAGGCCAAGTTAATTTCCTGTACACGCTGATTAATATACGCTCCGCTCCTCTCCACTGTGATTAGCAGCTCCGTATCGCAACCCGTTGATGGCGGGTCGAATGATTTTCGTGCGGACGATCGCCGCTACTGTGCACCGGAGAACGCGCAATATTCTCCGTTAACATCCAGGAACACCTTAGTCACGTCGGAAGCGCGAGACCTCGCGATCTAATCGATTCAAAATTGACCGTTTCGAACGGAAGCGATGCGACGCGCCGAGTAAATTTCTCTGGGCTCGGTATTTTACACGTGCAATTTCTACAAGGAAGGCCGAGTCCCGAATACGTGAGATAGAGATCTTTCAAGTCCGTACTAAATAACGTGTTTCAAAAATTTGCTTATCGTAGACTTGGACATATTTCTGTAGAAAACGAGCATAAACCTTTAAATCTTAAAAATGAATTGAAATGTTAAAGATGAATATATTAATTATTATATGTCAACTATCCAACGCAGTCCAATGATAAATTTGTATTATCTCTATTTTATAAAAAAAATAGATATACCGTTTTCACGAGCACATTTTCAATCGTGGCGCGTTGTAAGCAGCGGCGAGTTTTGTACATATCAGGTCGTCGCCGTTCGATCGATATCACGAACGGTAGCCGGAGGTTTCGTGCGATCGGCTCGTAGAATTCGTGTGAACTCGATCTATTTTTGGCGACTCGGCTAGCACCTATGTAGATGGAGCAGCCTCGTCCGAAGTACCGATGCGGAAACTCGATACCGCCGGCTCCGCTTCCTCTTCCATCGTTCGGACTCTCCTCCCAACTGCGATTCGACCTGACTAAACACTCACGAAAATTCGCGGAATCGATCACGAAACGTCTGCTTTATGGTTTACACTTTCCGTCTCTCTAATCACGTATTACCGAAATCGAACTCTCCTTTGTCTTTTATTACTCACAGCATGCGGCTAAACCATTTGCAATAGCGCAAAGTTAATATTTTCCAACGCGCGATGCGCGATTTTATTGTCGCTTTTAAGGCCGGTTTTTTCAACTTCTTGGTAAGCTAACTATACTGAAAAAAATTCCAGTTAAAAACAGACGAATCAGAAAATCTTGTAGGTTTGATTAAATATTTTAGTTATTATAAATAGAACTCAGTACTTTATAACTTAAAAAGTATTGAGTTCTATTATAATAACCAGAATTTCTATTATACATCCAAAAAAAGTATTTTACGTTCAAAGTGATTTTTCCTGTAATCTCATATTCTAAGCTTACTTTTTACAGCAAACATATTCCTCTTTCAATAAAGTGAAAAATACTTTTTTCTCTCTTAAATACTCTTGTTTATACTATTTTTCTCTTAATTTCAGAGGAATCCTTTTGAGGTCAATATAAGAGTAAAGTCCTCTAAAATTTAAAGGATTCCACGTATATCAAAATTATTTTTCTTGGATGTAATAACCAGAATATTTGATCAATCTTCCAGATTTTCAGATTCGTCCGTTTTTAACCAGAATTTTTTTCAGTGTAATAGTTAAATCATACGTCTGAACTTGTTTAATTTAAAAATAAAACAAAGACAGACGTATGATTTAATTATTATAGTTAGCTTACTAAGAAGTTGGCAAAACCAGCCTTTACAGTCGTAATTTTTAAATGTCGCTGCAAAAGCACGTTCGAGGGAGATGTCCTCGCAAAATACTCATAGAGAGTGTGCGTGTCAATGTCGGTTAAGCGATCGAGACTATCACAACGGTTAAGCACGCAATCTCCGTGAAAGGAAAGATTGTTGGGTCAATTAGACGACCAGATGTGCTCGCGGTACACTTTCACGAGTGTCGACCCTAAGTCCGTTTCTCAGCTCGCAAAGATCGCGGCTCGCGAAGGTGCGTCTCTCGTCGAGAGCAGCGCGAGATGTAACGCGAGCGAACCGGCGAATTCCTCCGATGCAGAAGCGTGCATTGACGTTTCACTATCCCTCTCGTTATCGCACTTTCTCCCTGGTGCGCGATAGAGCAAGGCTGATAGATTCAAAAGTTTTTCACCGGCCGGCGTCGTCTCGCGAATAATTATATGCCGGCCGCACGCCATGCGTTCGTTAATTGACGAAGTTTTACAAACAGCATCGCTGCCTCACAACACCGTATAATTTTCCGCGGCTACTTTTTTTTTTGTTGCTCGCTTAACGCATCGCGATCACACTCTTTCGTGAAACCGCGCAGAGCTCGCTGTTACGATTTCGCTCGATCGAACTGCGCGAAACTTTGCGCATTTTCTCGGAGAAGAGTCGTTTCGTACAGCAGTAAGCTTAGCATGTGAAATTGTAAGAAAAATCACTTTGAACATAAAATACTTTTTTTGGGTGCACATTTCTACAGTTATTTAACCATCGGGATATTTCAGGAAAAGAAGAGGAGAGTTCAAAGAAATTTTTGTCTAAGAATCCATCGTTAACATGTCAGAGAGTGAGACATTTTACATACATCCCAAGTGCACACCCTGCCCGGGTGTATATAATTCATTTGCTGTCACCGTTTAAACAAAGGCAATCGTTTCGCGAGTTCGCCATGACGACCCGTACAAATATTTCGACGCGATGATGAACCGACACGCCCACCCATCATTCATCCGCGTGCACGCGCAGCGGCGGCGGTGGTGTGCGTGCGTGACGTGCCCGCGTAAAAACGCGGCCGGTCAATAAAATATGTATCGATTTAAAGCAGTGGGCGTACGCACGTGCGTGCGACACTTTCGGCGTTTTCCGTAATTTTCCCCGTCGCGGGAGCTCCCTTTTCCCTCCCCGGACGCTATATTCGCCGCGCGCCGCGCTTACTTGTCCCTGTTTACTTCCGGATTAAAAATTCATGTTGCCACTCAGCCGAAATTCATCCCCCGATTGCCGGTTGTCCCGGCGAAATGACGGCCGATCGTTCGCGATCGATCGACCTCGTTCGGTAAACGATGCCGCTTACAATAATAGCGGAGCATTCCGTGTGAAAGGGGAAAAACGTTTCGAAAATACGTTTCATTTATTATTCAACGATTAATAATCTGGATATGAAAATATAGCGAGATATCGCGATAGCTTTATTTATTGCAGAAGAACCGACAAAATTTGATACTTTCACGTCGAAATAGAATCAAATTCTCACAGCGAGAAATTTCGTTTTCAAATTTTCCAAAAGTACGATTAATACCGTGTCAGATCTAAAACCGCTCGCGTTCCAAGTATCGAGGTGTACCGGTCGAAAAACAGAGGGAACGCGCGCAAAAGGCATATGCCTCTGTCGCAATATGTTTCATTTTTAGCGTGCGTCGGCCGGTTTGAATCCATCACAGATGTGTCGCCGAAAAACGGAGCGCAGATACGATCTGGGAAACAAAAGGCGGCCACCAGGTATACGCACGCGGGTGTGCACACGGCCCACCACCCCGTATATAATAAAGTCGTGGCATATATTGCCCACCGCTCGTGTCCTCTTCTTCCTTTGTGCGTATCGAGCTACACGGAAATTCCGTACACGCATACGCACGCACGCACACGCGTGCGCCGTGAACTTCTGCGACGGCGAGGTTTCGATCAGGCAGATAGCAAGGGTTGCAACCCCCTCCCTCCCGTTGCGACCGACGTCCGCCATATTTGATCCTTCAGGAAGATAAAACGCCAGCTCGAACAGCTGGGAAATTTTCGTTTTTTTTTTTAAACCTCTTTCTCTCTCCTTGACTCTCTCTTTATCCATCCCTTCTTTACATTCGTTCTCGCTCGCTGTTGTACTCGGTTCGCGCTAAGGGTGGCTACCTACCTACCTATATCTTTGCGTACATAAGCGCGGGGTGGAACATTGCGCTCATGTCGACGATATGGCGCCGACCTATCGTTTGCGTGAGAGAACGCGCGGAATACGATAAAATAGTTTAATGTGATTCTTAGTAACAAGTATTCGTTGAATCGTTTAATGTAATGTAATTTGATACAGTAATGACATTATACATATTACACATTAATATAGTTAACAACATTATATATTAATATAATATTGTAGTAAATAAGCTTAGTGAAAGCAAATATTAATATTAATGTGACGATAAAATTTACATTTATAGTTCTTTATCTGTTTAGATATGTGTATCATAACGAGTTTAATATTTTTATAACATATGTAATTACCGTTAACTTTGCAAACACGATATCATTTATTCAGAATTGATAATTTTAAACATGAAATTTCCAATTTAACGATATTCTAACAGATAAAAGTGAAATCGTTTTTTCTCATTTATTCCAAATAGATGTTTTTGAAATACAAATATTTTTCTAATTTACATTAGTTTCGTAATGATTTTGATAATTTTTTCCCCTCTTTACGTGAGAAAGTAATGCGGAAATCGCGGATCCGCTACCGGAATCGATCCTCGGCGACATCACATGGAGAAATCATCTTTTAGTCGTAAGCCGCGAGTTCTCTCAGTCGCAGGAGAAAAGAGGAGGGTACAGTGCGAAAAGGAGAGAGAATAACTCTGCGCGCGGAGTCGCTCGTTAACGACTGTCCTACACGTTCCCCTGCTTCCCTTTTCTTCTCTCTCGTCCTGGCGATGCTTATCTGCGCCCATGCCCGGTCCGTGCCGTACAACGCTCGTCGAATTACGGTCCTCCAGGCGTTCCTGAGCATACCAACAGAAACTACGCTACCATTGCTGTAGCAGAAACAGCAGCCTCGGCGAGACTTAACTCCCGGTTGCTACAGGCGCGCGATGCGTTCGCGTCAATAGGAGAATTTATTAATAAGGAAAATGTTTAAAAATACCCAAGACTAGCACTTGAATTTATACGACTTTATTCCGACTTCGTCTCGCGAGAAGCTCATTTGCGCGAAGTGAGAACTTCGAAAATGATATCATATTTAAACGTCAGAGAGACGGAAAGCCGTTATTTTCAAGAAACCATTCCAAGTCCAGGGAGTGACGATGTGACCCCGAACTTAGCGATTTTATCTTCTTGGTTCTTCAGGTAGCCAAGATAGCTCGCAACCGAGAGAGAGCGCGAGAGAGGGGGATGGAGATCGTTCTCGGGTGCAAAGGGTTATCCTCATCGATCTCCACGCGGAAAATGAATAGTGTGCTCTGTATGTCAGAGTCGAAATTGTCCCGCGGCATTGTGTCTCCGACAGGTATTAGACTCCTTCGTACGTACGAGCGAGCCCCGAGTATAGAAGAACGCGCCGGCCAATGACTCTGCACTCGTTTACTGGGACTAGAATTTATTTTTCCACGTTGAAACATCGGTTTAAATGGCATAATAATTGAGCGTGAATTTTTAATGGCTCTTGATGACTTGATAAAGTGTCGTTACGATCTTTCTAGCCGCGTCGTTACTTTTAGAGGCGTCCGCTTTTAAGAGTCGCGCACGCCCCGTCGTGTCACTTACGTGACGGTGATTGAACGTGTGATAAAAAAAAAAAGAGCGGGCAAAAAGGGTCCTGCGATTTTTTTCGTTACTCGCCGAGTGCGCTCGCGCGATTCTCGCGAAGGCGCGAAGTAATCCGGGCAATGACTTGGAATACGTCTTGCCGGTGCGCGAACTCGATTATTCCGCCGCGTGAAAGTATAATTCGCGGCGGCGACCAGCTCGTGTTTTTCGCATGCGCGCGCCGTGAAAATTTCCCTTCGCGTTCGCTTTTTATACAGACAGACACACGCTCCATAGCGATGAAAATTTCCACATAATGCACCGCGCGGCCTGGTAATTGCTCTCATGACTCGTCAACGTTACGGTTTAATTCATGCGCTAAATCCCGACAGTCGCTTTAAATAACTTTTAGATCTTTTTTTCTTCTTTCGGTCTGATACGTGCGGCAATTCTCCTTCGTTACTCTCGAACCTGTTCTGAAACGTAGATCTTTCCTCAAATAAAATATCAGTTTTAAGATCACTGGAAAGGTCTCTATTAATTTAAAGCAATTTACGAAACTTGATACGGCGATGCGAAAAAGTATTCGCTAATTTCATTTTATTTTTAGATATTATTCGTCGGGTTATGAGACAAGAGAGCGATTTACTTTCTCTCGCGAGTTAAATTGGAAAAGTCTCGACGTAACGGCATCGCGTCGATCGACGAAAATCCGCTGGCGGTGTTTCTTTTTTTTCTTCGCGGACGAGAGAACAAGCGTCTGTCAGTGTTTTATGGTGGTCTATGAGCAGCATTCGCTGCGTGCCACGTCGGGGGCAGCAACGGCGACTGAATTATGTACCAGATGCAAATACCGCCGATTGTTCGGTGCCGCTGGCGTCTTCCATCCATCTTTCAGCTTCCTTGAAAATTCCGCTCATGAGATACGGGATTTGCATCCGTTCACACTTTGAATACGACGCGCTGTCCTCTTGCAAGCGAGATCGCCACTCGTCTCTCCTTCTTTTCTCTCATCTCGTCGCATCCCGTTTTCGCGCCTTTCCTTCCTTTACCCTCGCGACGCCGATACTTTCTTATGGCGCCTCCGGAATCGATCGATGATCGGATCTCGATCAGGGAGGATTTACACGGAACGCTCCTCGCGAAACAATAGCACACGAATTCACGATTTCTCCGCGAACAAAAGAGCTCGTATCGTCCCGATCGATTGATTCGTTATTACTTGAATTTAACTATGGGATGTAACTGCATATTACATATTGTAATATAGTATTATAATACTGAGTTATTGTATCATGATGATAGTTATATTTCAAGATCGAGAAATGATAATTCATAAATAAAAGCCATTTAAGAACCTCGATTAGTTTATGATAGTCCTAAAGTTTTTATTAATTTCATTCTGCTATTAGATGATCGAAAAATGTTTTATTCTTGATAATATTAAATTTATTTACTCCCTGATAATAGATTGAATGAGGTAGGACGAGCGTGCCTCCATGCGCCTCGTTTTCAAAAGGTTTTAGTATCCTTTTCGACGATGTACGCGCGTGTAATTTTCGATAGAGAGCGAGAATGAAAGAGCGAGAGATAGACGAGCCAATTAGATGGGCGTGTGCGCGGACCAAACGAAATAAATTCAGCAAGGAGAAGGTGAGAAGGGTAGGGAGGCCGAGGTGTGAGAGAAGGGCGCGTAACGAATCGTCGTAACCTATTAACTTGTAAATTGCTTCCGACTGTTGTGGGCGAGAGAGGTGCGCGGCGCTCCACTCATAAATTCGCAAAATAAATCCCGGGGCTTGTCGCCTCGGCAAAACGAGACGCGTGACAAAGTTATTGGATCCCGTTAGCATAACCGAAGCAGTAACCAAAGACCGATTAGATTCCGTGCCGATAACTCGTAAAATTGCCACGTTCCTACGCGATTTTGCGTCGAGGCGGACTTACGTCGCTCGCCTTGTAGAATTTCCATTTAATCGTAGAAATATATAAATGGAGAAAGCGAACGTGGAGCGAGATAAATCGGGAAATGTTTGAAATGACATCGATTCGCGCGGGATTATTTATTGCGTATCGATAGGCCTCAAAAATCGGATCGGATTTATAGGCGATGCGGATATAAGCGAACGACAATTCTGTCTATTCGCTCAGCGAGACACGATCGCACACTTCGATCATTATTGACGCGATAATTCAAGCCGGTTGTTTGCCCGGCACCGTTACTCCCTGTAATGCTTTTCTTTTTCGTCCCGTGGTACACGGCTACTTAAGATTCGGTATGCCGCGATTGGACGGCCGGCTACGGCCGTCCGACAAGCCGATCGATCATCCGCTCCGGCCCAAAGAAACAATTGTTTCGTCGATAGAGTGCCGCGGCTCACTCTTCATATACGCGTATATATTTATAGACCCTTGACTCTTTTTGCTCGTCCATGAAGGACGAGTTCAACGACAATTTCTCGCAGAAGGATCTATCCTGTAAAGTAACGTACGGTCTGGCGAACAGGATGCTGTGCTTGCAAATCATTCTCTTTCTCGAATCATAAACTTTGAACAACTAATGTCTATTTCTACACTGAAAATAAATTCTGGTTGAAAACGGACGAATCAGAAAATCTTGTAAGATTGGTCAAATATTCTGGTTATTATAATAGAAATTCTGGTTTAATAACTGGTTTAATAATTAATAACACTCAATACTTTATAACTTATGATAACCAGAATATTTGATCAATCCTACAAGATTTTTCTGTTTCGTCCTTTTTTAACCAGAATTTTTTTTCAGTGTATCAATGCAGACTAACTTTATTCTCGGTTTAACTTACTTTCTATCTTTTTTTAATCCTAAGAATTAGAAAAAGCTGAAAAGTAAGTTAAAGCGAGATTAAAGTTAATCTGCATTCGTGGAAATGGACATAAATAAATTTACGGAATAATTTAAGATTTCAGAAGCGATCATTTACATAGCTTGCTCATGAATAAATCTGTTTTTGAAACGTGTGGCAGTGTCAAGGTATCCGTGTCTCGAAAAGTCGGCAGAAATATCCTTTACCCGCAAACTATCTTCTCGCGGTCGCGCCGCAACGTTGACCGCCGGTGCGCCGAGAAAGCGCGCAGAAATTTTTCTCGCGTGCGCCCATCCGCCCGTCGTGATCCCGAGAAAATGTTTCGTCGCGGCTAAAAGCGAAGACTCGTACGTGGTGCTGCGAATCGGAATGCTTTCCCTCCTTGTAAGAGCGTGAAATTGTTTCGCGTGCGCGTTCGAGAGGCGAGCGAGAACGCGGTGAATTAACGATTTAATCGCGCTCCGCGCGAAGCGGTCCCCGCCGATATCGGCTCCGTGAGTTATGCAAATCATTATTCAGCTCGCGTCGGCCTGCCCGTTGTTACGAACTCGCCCTCTAACGAAGCTCCAATCAATTCTACCTACCGGCAAACGCACGGGGGGAGCATTGCGTCGGTGAAGGTGGCGAGGAGAGAGCGGTAAAACTCCGCGGCCGCGCCGGCGTGGCGTGCACACGCAGGTGCGCGCCGCTATCGCGTTACAACGCTTATCAGCCGAGGGAAAGAGCGCCGCTTGGACATAGACAAAAAGTTTCCGGCGAAAACACGATTCCGGCCACCGATCTACAACCGCAGCGAGGTGGAAACGACGTGAGGAAGTTGCGCTGAGAATGGGATTAATTGTTAACTGTTTGTCTGACATCGGTACACAAGTACAAAGTACGAGCGTAACGCATTCGTGATAGCAGGTATCGATCGGCTGGTTATCAAAGAGACTACGGCCGACGTAGCGGCACATTCTTTCCGTTCCGTGAAAAAGTGTCCTGTTTTCCCAAGTGCCCTCAGTTCTAATCCTTTCCCATGCGACCCCTCGGAACGCCCTATATATCGACGGCGGTTTAGGGCATCGCTCGCCCTTTATGCTCCCTTCCGTCAGGAGAAGGGGATCTTCCTCTCGTTGAGCCAGAGACGAGGATTCCTCGCTAGTTTCCCCGGGGCAGCTGCGCACTCTATCATTGGTCGCGATCTCGATGTATCCCACCCGAGTCCGGGAAACGACCCCTCTAGCAATCAAGGACCAATCCCATCCCGCTCGTGTCCCGTTGCAGCACAGGAGGGTAGTAGAAACCCCCCGCGGCCGCCGCCACCCTTCCTTCATCCTCGCGCACACTCCAGCTCAGACGAATTCCTCCCTTCGAGCCACCCCTCGCGCCACGAACGAGAGAGCGAGAGAGAGAGACTGAGAGAGTCGGTAAGAGCTAGGTGGGAGATTTGACGGTGATTTAGGAAATGGTGGCGCACGCTGCGGGCACAGCTCGCACGGAAAGATGAAGGGGGAAGATGCGGAGGGAGGGGGAAAGATGATTTATTTATATTTTCGTTGGAGAAACTGTTGGTTAGAATCTGAGATTCAACTGTGAGGCAAAATGAAAATGAACGGAACGAAAGGCTAGGCGTTGAAAGTTGAGATTGCAGATTAGATATTTATTCTCTCTTAATTAGAACGATAAATGGAAATATAGACCAAGTAAAGCGCGCCGCAGATGTTGATTGTAACTGAATAAATACGGGCATTATTATTAATTTGAGCGGATTCGGAGCACCTCGCAATTATGGAAACTATAGATATGGAACTGCACGAATATTGGCCGCGGCGGTCGAATTGAACTGTATTGTCCCAGACAATGGCAACACCATGAATTCTAAGGGTAATCGTGTCTGAAGATGTGCTCGTATTGTGCGAGTTAATCCAGTAGCATTACGACTAATACCTCTATCAGTAGTAGCATCCTAATCCCAGAAGACGCGATTGAGAGTAACGATTCTCTCGAGCACGGCACGACTCTTCCAAAAATTCGGACCATTCCCAGCCGCTTTTATCTACCTTTACGTCCCATCGAGTATCGATCTCGGGCTCGGGCAATCGACCACGTCTGAGAATCGGGAGAAAAACAGCGATGGAAAAAGGTCGCGCGGGTCCAATCTTAAAAGAATCGTCCTGGGAGTCCATAAATCCTCCTCGGCGGGGCACGAGAGTACGTGCGGAGGGGGAGGGCGCGAGTTGGAGAGAGATTTTTCAGTCACGAAAGCGCGAAGAGGGGGCGGAGGAAAAGAGGGGGAGAGGGCTGACCGGCCGAGAGAGAGAGAGTGTCTGTCCACCGGAGGAGCCGGAATTGGTTCCGCGGCCACGAAAAACGCGCGACGACGACGGGGCACTCCCGAATAAATCAAAGTGGCGTGAAAATCAATTGTAAGACACTCGCCTCGCGTGTAGCCGGCTCGTCAGCCCGTCCTCCCCC
>VBVR01003515.1:0-17373 GCA_011638315.1 Tetramorium parvispinum
GTACGGGGGGGTGCGAGAGGGAGGGTGGCAAAGGCGCATGCCAGTTGGGCCCTTGCCGCGCTACGAGTCGGGCAACCCTAGAATTCTCGTCCTCTCTCGCCGGGACAGCCCGGCACGATCGCGCGGCGTAACTCCGAAGCCGGAGTATCTCCGACGCCGCCGGCCCTTTCGCCCTTAGCCCTTCACCCTGTCCCTCGCGTCCGCGAGTCTCGGCTACGCCGCCGTTGTCGCCGGCGTTGATGCCGGAACAGTGATAACAATCGATGATAATAATTGCCGCGCGCCGCTTCCGGCGCGTCCTCCCGTGACCCCGGCGAGGACGATCGACTGCCGTCTGTCTCGCGCGCGCGATCGGGCAGACGAGCCTCGCCATCTCGCCGGCGTCGTTCAAGTTGGTGTAGCGGAGAAGGAAAATGTGCGGACGTCGCCCCGGCACGTGATCGCGCACCGGTCGGTGCCCAGGGGACTCTTCCGGGATGTCTTCGAATGTGATTGGCACGATCGCGAGTGACACGAGTGTCGCGATCTCCAAATAAAAGTTAGAAGAGAATCTCATCGCAGCGATTAAACACGAAACTTGTTCCCGTGGCATTAGTCTTCGCCAATAAAATATTTAAATATTTCGGTATCAAACTAAATATACTTTTTCCGATCACTTCCTTTTTAGTGTTCAATTTAAAGTGGCCATTTTTATACTTTAAGTAAAACGTAGAATTGGATTATTTAATATTGAACGAATTTAATCATTTTTAGCTGCATTTTATATATTATTCATGCATTTATCACGAGATTACTGATAAGCGGTCTTTCAAAAGATCCTCGCATTATATTCGCAAAGTTAATTGATAGAAATTGGAAAATCAAAAATGCAAAACGAAAAGTTTAAAACGACAAATGAATTATTATAGCTGTTTATCTGCGATAGTTTTAATTGGCATGCACGGTTTTTCGATAAATTAATCCACTTCATCCCCAAGTCGAGAAACTCACGAAAAGAATCATCTGGATTCGTCGTGAAAAATTTACATGAACCTTCATACCGCGGGGAGTCTAGCTTCGATTTTTGCCCCGAACCGAAAGTTCACACGGAAGGGCAACGTACGCGGTAGTTCGGAAAGGGTTGATCGTGGAAGGCCAAGGGCGATGCGAACGGACTCGTGGGAGTTGACGAGGTTAACGAACTGAAATCGCTGAAAGATCGGCGAATATTCGAAGCATCAAGATACTCCGGACGTGCGTCGCGAGAGCGCGTTAATTCGACGTGGTCGAGATGCGAAAGGAGTTCTGATATTTTGAAAAATGCAACATTTCTCGTCGCGCGTTTTTATTCATCTCCACCGCTCGTCGCTGCGATATGCGAAAACGAATGCTAATCGGAATATTTTCCTCCCTCGAAGGATGCGCTAACTCGTGTGACGAATATTAAGGGTTGAGGGGTGCGAGATACGATAGGGACCAAGTTGAAACAGACGCGCGATACGCCGACTAATGCGTTTTATCATTAAACACACCCCGTTGAGTGCGCTCCATTGTTTCCGCATTCGCGTCAAATTGATTCCGACGTTTGTCGATTTTATTCGAATGTTTCTGCACGCCTATCCGCGATTTGGTAATTCGAACGGAGCTGTTGAATTCACGGCGCTGACCGTGTGTCTCGATCGATGTTTTAATCAAGAAAATAGTCCGAGTGAGACCGCGTATTTACGGTTTCGCCGACGGTTGCGAAACGTGCGACACAGCAAAAACGGGATAGGGTTTGCTCGTTTGAGGATAGGGTTAAAATCGATGTGGCATTTAAACGTCGGTGGTTGCTATTTACCTGTATCGCGCCACTTTATTTTTTTAATTTTATTTTAAAGAGGGACAGAAGGAGAAAGATGTATTTAACATCGGGATTTTATTCATTGGAAATTCTTGTTCATTAAATCGGGTGATCGTTTCTATATCAATTTTCTTCTAACAGAATAACAACCTTCGTGAAAAACACCGTGTTTGGCATTAAGCTCGCGATATATATAACTACCTTTTTAAAGATTATCTGAAAGGTTAAAGAGATTACACGGGAAAGCTATTAAAAAATCAGCGCAGTCCAAACGATGCGGGTTACGCTCCTACGAGCGAAAGTAATTGGACGATGGGAATTTATATTTTGCATGAGAAAGAAAAAAGAAGTTCTAAGACGTACTCGCTACTCGCAGAGTGCATACGACGAACAACCTTTTGATAAAACCGGCGCGGTTACCGAGAGCCGTAGTTGCTCTCGTGGTGGCAACCTGATTATTCATGTATTCGACTAGCAATTCCGGCAACTCTGTTTTCGATGCACGCTTTACACGCTGCCGAATACATTACGTCGCTCGCGAAGGCGATAATACGATGGGAAGATAGTACCCCTCTTCTTTTCATTCGTAACAAGCATCGCCAAATTACTGGCGATATCGTTCCGAGTAGAGCACACAGAATATGATATTTTATCTATCGAAGGTTCCGCACTCCCTCGTAATTTCGACGTAATTTTCCGTGCCGCGTGTATTTTATATGCGCTTAATGGAAGAAAAATATGAAGAATAGATTTCTTCTCTATCAAGTTTTACTTTCGGAGATGTAAAAAAGAAAATTTCGTCTCGCGTCGGAAAGAGAAGGAAAACTTTTGCACGAAGAAGTCGATTTTCTCCATTCTGGAAATGCAGCGAGAATTGCAATATTGTGATAAAACGTATGATTAAATTACGCGATGTATCTTTTATTATTTCGCTGTTAATACGTGCCACCAAAATTTAATGAACTTCGAGTCGTCTGTAACGGGTAACCGCGGGAAAACCCGTCACACGGCTTTTAATATGTCTTGGTGCATCGCCTCGACCGTTTAAATGAGTTTATGATCGATTTATCGCTCCGTGAGGATTCTCCGCGTCGACCTCGAATCCGTCGAGGCGCCTCATTTCCCGGAAAATTTAAGTACTGTGTACTCGAGGCGGAGAAACATATAGCGTAGATTTAAATTCTTCGGAGTGACGAAGACGAAGACGAAAGCGGCGGCGGCGGCGGCGGCTGCTGCGGCGCACCTTTATTTTCACAAATGCATACAACCTTCGATAAGCGGTGATGGACTCCGTAACGAGTTTACGCGAGTTTCCGAAGTGGTTATCACCGCGGCGTCGACACGGGGCGGTCTTCGCTTTTAATTCGCTTCCCAACTTGCCGCTCTCCGGTCGTACGTTTCCTTTATACGATGGCGAGTGCATAAATGCATTTCTCTTTAGGCAAAATTCGACCAACAACGTTACGCGCGTCCCGTCGATGTTTTTCCCTCGGTCACTTATACGAGCCTCGTCCGCCCGCTGGATTGTTTTTGCAAAATATCGCGGAGGTAAATTGCGACAAGAATGGATGCACGCTATTTTCTCGCCGGGCTGTTTGTATTAATACGGGATTGCACGTCCCGCTGCGAGGGAAACGACATTTCCGCGCGACAGGTAATTTGCTATTCCGCTTTAGAATTAGCCGACTAATTGCCACGGTTTCGTGATGAGGGCGAATTCGAAGCTTCGCGGAAACACAACGTGTACACGTGTAACGCTGCGCAATGAGTTTCCCGTTGGTGCATCGTCTCCGTTGCACTTTGAGCTTCGTCATTTATCGCGTCTTCTTTAATGATATCGGCAGATCGATAACGCGGCTAATTGACGAAATTTGCATTGAGTCCGTATTACGTTGGAAGTGCATAACGACCGATGGACCGCGCGAACTGCGAGAGTACAAGCCTCAACTTAAATATGACATCGCAACTTCCCTCCTCGTCGAAACTAACGGGTAACACTCAAACGCGCTGCTTGATGCCAGCCAAGAAACAGCGAGGAAAGTCAGAGCGAGCCCCCCGAGTGTGCGATCGACGGTAAACTTGGTCGTACTTGTGAAAATGTGAAAAAAAGAAGGGATTTTCGTCGACTTATGATCGATTTAGAAGAGTTCACGGAAGAGTGCAAGAAAACGCGCGAAGGTGTCGTTCGATGTGGGAAACGCGCAGCCAACATGTTCGCGTGCCTGTGGAATTTCTTCGACTGGTAAGACGTGTTGTAATAGCATTTATTTGTATATAAGACGCCGGCTATAACGCGGAAAGCGCTTACTAGAACACCTGTCTCTCCTGTTCTTTCCTCTTCCAAGAATAAACCGATCGATCATTTTCCATTTATTGAATCTCGCCGCGATATCTCACATCCACATCTCGATTATATATTCCATAATCTTGCTCATAAGCTCCTTCGACACTTATCTCGCACGTCGCGACGGAAGGAATTTTAATTACTAACTGAAAGCGAATTTCATTAGTACGAATACGATTAGAGTGATGTCTCAGATCGATGATCGTATTAATCTTGTTTCCATATTAATAACGCAACATTACGTGATATTTTCGCCGCGGCTTGAAACCGCACCCTTATATCCCGCGTTTATTAATTCGCAGAGGCGGAAATGGGCGCACGATGGTATCCTTTCGACCTACTGCAACTTAGCGTTGCATAATTCGTCGGAAATGGATTAACGCAGAACGATAAATCCTTTCCCCCTCATGCCATTCTCAATTAGATTTATTAATTTATTATAAGCAACGCCTATTTACTCGGCTCTTCTGAGATTCCTCAAGCATGCATCTTTTTCTTTATTTATTCCGTTATATTTGTGTGTTTCTTGTTGGTATATAATTATATATACATATATATGCACATACGCATATAATTATGTATTCGAAGAAATTTTAAATTCTGCTGTTGCGCTCTTTTGATGCTGTTATCCATCTTCTTATTATATCTTCATTTTACGCGCGAAACATTCGAGGCAATTGAAATAAAAAAAAAGCAAGAGACTTCGGAACGAAAGCTCGAAAAGTCAATGCAATCGCGATATTGCCGGGCGATTTGACAGAGCAAGTTATTCTGCCTTCGTCTTCCATTACTTTTTTTTTCGTTCAATTTTCAATTCCTCTTTTCTGAGTATCCCCTCTCGACAATTTCAGTTCTATATCTCAGTTGTCCACGGTATTATTTCATCATTCTCCAATGTTTTGTCCGTTATCACTGTGCGAAAAGGCTGTTCAATTGTAACTGTTTGTGAAACTGGGAGGAATATGTGCGAGATGCACGTCAAAAGGACGTTATGACTGATTCATGAAAATATGCATGAAACACAAACAGCATCATTCTTTCTCCCCCTCCACCCGGGTGATTGGACAAAGCGAACACTATTTTTGCACCTGAGTATTTTTGATTGCATTATTGTTTCATCCAACGTTCCAGGATCAGCATCTTTTTTTTATAAAAAAAAAATATATATATATATATTCAATGACACTTACTTGAAAATCCGTAAGAATATCCATGTGGAATAAAAATTGCGGAAATTCGACGAATACCTTGTTCGGTCCAACTTTGATCGCGAAACTCGATAAAAATGACATCCTGTAGAAAAATCGCAAGAATTTCAGAAGTCACTATTTGTTTAAACCATCCAGCTTTATCGCTCTAAAATAGCTGCGAGCGAATAAGACATAAATAACGCGAGTGCTACGAGTGCTTGTCAACTTCAATCTCATCGAAATCAATAAAAATCAAATCCCGCGGGAAGATTGGGAGATATCCCGACGTGCCTTGTCGATTGCGTGTTTAAAATGTATTCTCGCGGCGCGTAGAGACTCCCGGTCGAATATCGCCGACAAAGTCGAGCGGATGTATTTCCTTACATATGAATAAGCTTGCCTTCAGCTGCGAGAATGTCCGAAAAAGCTCAAGCTTTTCTTCTTTTATTCTCTCTCACTCCCTCTCGATATTTTCTATCTCTCGTGACGCGCCCGCAGGATATCCGTGTGAATCACCGCCGCGTCTATACCGTGCATAAACCGCCCGCTGTCGAGCTATCACTCCGATACATCTGAGCTTTTTCATCTGGCTCGTAGTCCTGCGAAATGTATGCGAAATGTACGTACGCGCGTGGTGAAAATACAGTCGAAAGAGGAATCGGGCGAATAGAGCGTAGTATCCGAGAGACGAGATCGACGTGGCATCGAAGCGAGGCATTGTAGCCTACATCGCGATAAAGGGGCGATTGTTGCCGATAAGGGAAGCGAGGATGAAATGCGTATATGGGTCAAGTGCTTTGCGTACGCCTCCATTAAATTTCACTGTATACATACCCCTATCTAGTCTTTCAAATTAGGTGCTAAGTGAATCAGTAATTAATTTCCAGATGTATTTATTATATGAAATATAAACGCCGAATTTTGCTTTAAAATACACTGTATTGAGACCCGAATTGCACTTTATTGAGCAAATATAAGAGCTGCGTGTAGACTCGATGTAGATAGAGGATAAAAGATTATCGTTTTTTATTGCTTTGACGAGGCTAGGCAATCGCTATAAATATTTTTAAACGACTTGAAACAGTAAACTTAATTTTAAAAAAATAAAATTAACGTAGAGAATGATTTAATAAAGAGTTATTGTTGAAAGTGTTATTGTAATAATTATTATATATAATTATTATTATATATAATATTATTATATATATTATCTAAATCGCAATCAGCCGAAAAAACAAAAGATGAAAAATTAAACTCGTGTTAACATTACGATTTGTTAAAATTAATTAAAATTAATTAATGAAAAAATTCTATGCGTTTACACTATATATCTCATCCTCGCTTGTCCGACGCGTTTTATACGACAGCTCTTGCAAACTTGCAACAAAATGCTCATCTGCGGAACTTAACTACTTGCGCAAAATGGGAATTGCAACTTGACAAACATAATTCATCTCTTCGCGCTGCCTCCGTTGTTTCGTTACGCAAGTTCCTTTGTGTGCCGCTTAGTAAGTTCGCCCGCTTTTAAGCGCGTCCTTACCCTCCGCGAACGATGGGGTTCCACTATTTTCACCGAACGAACTTTTCACCATGACTATCGATCGGCTACCTAGGTCATGTGGCGGAGAGATTGCACTCACCGGGAAGACTTGCACGACTGCGACACGTGCGTTGCGTACGGCATGCGCGGTATATAAAGGTCCATTCACACATACCATTGACGGTATTCAGAATAATAGCGTAACGGTATTGTGGTTATATTTGCGTTATACACGTTGTTATATTTGCGTTTTGTTGATTGTCGCTCGTATATACAATCAATTCGACTAGTAGCGGTTGTACTCAGTTAAAAAAAATTTATATGAAGAATTAAAAGTATTGTAGATATATAAATTCTGTAAATATATATATATATATATTCCGTATATGTTATGTATATTGGGATACATATAATATAAATAAAGCATATTTGTAAATCTAGACGATTATATGACGTCGAATAATATTCTGTAAAATGTTATCAATTGAAGGTTTCGAACGCGTAATTGATTACAAATGCGCTCAATTGTTACACACCACAACAATGATATGATATTATATTGAAATCAGATACAAAAAGCCCAATGCAGACAATTTGCGATCTTCAACGGCATTACTGCATTTGACGCGATTCTGAATGATCGCGTTACCCTAATTAATGTCCAATTTATGATTGATGAAGTGCGGACCATTGATAAAATTGACCTGCGCGCGCGTGAGAGGTAGGTATTAAAATTTCTAAAAATACTAGCTCTGCCGTATATTTTATCCAATACTGCAGAGATAAGGGTCGGAAGGGCACGAGCGCGAAAATCGACAGAGAGAAACGAGAAAGGGACGATTCGCCGTTGCCTCGAAAAGGGGATCTATTCTGTTTCAATTATACTCTTGGGATGCTGTGAGAGGAAATGACGTATTGATGTGTATGGTATACCACCGACCGACAAGATGCCGTATATCGATCTAAACCGTATAAACTCCGTGTACACTCATCGCTACATATAGAATAGCAGGTTCGAAGAGCATGTCGTAATAATTAACTCACAGCTCGCTGGTTTACAATTCGCATCGAGAGATAACTTGCAAATTTTCCGATTGCATAGATACGGTCATATTAATTTTAATCTCTAAATATATTTCAGGATTCTGTCAATCAGTGGTGACATGAGAAATTAAGATTCCTCTTTCTCTCTCTCTTTTGTCTCTCTCTCTCTCTGCAATCTGGCTTTTTACAATATAATTTGTCTCTTATAAAAATCTCATTTTCGCTGCATTATTGAATAAACTTTTGACAAAATAATTTTTATAAATTACTATTTAAAATAACAATAATTTTCTACATTATGTAAAACTATTTCAAAAGCAGTAATAGTGATACCGACAATAAAAATCTTTGTTTTAAAGTACAGCTTTCAAAACAAAAAAGGTAACAATCTTGTTGTCGTCTCATTGAAATTCATACTGTTTCTCATACACCGCGTATATCACTTTCGAAAGAAGCATCTCATGTAGCGCTGGTTAGCCGACCTGTAAGCTGCGAGATAACTTTTAGTCCTGCGATCAATATTCAGCGAGGGAGCTTGACAAAGAGCAACAGGATGCATCCGCTAGGAAGTTAACATAAATTCTCCAACTAATATCCTGTCTTACACCATTAAGCTCGGCATGCTTATAAATTAGCTTTGCTGCAGTTTATTTTGCTTTCCCATAAATTTCATATCGGCCGCTTCCCGAGCAGCCAACTGTCTCCCGGTAGTCATTCCGCGAGTCACTCAGCACTCACTCAGATTTCAACGTAAAGTTGGCTGATAAATTTCTTCGGCGGCGGGTAAGTCGCGGACTGCGGCTGCGGAAAAGGCGGAAAGAGGGAGAGCGAAGAAGACGAGAAGAAGACGGAGGTGGTGGAAAGAGAAAGGACGAGGGACAGGACGAGCGCGGAAGCAGCTTTATCGACTAGTACCCGGCCTGTATTGGGACCTGCAGGTACCTGCAGGAATCCTTCGCCATGTTTGTCCCACTTGTACATGTTTCACGACGACAATACGCTCACGCGATGCTTCTTTCCCAACTTTTGGGAATTAAAAAACGGAAAAAAGAGAGAGAGAGAGAAAAGAGAAGACACGGCGAAACAGTCGATCCGCATGCAAAGTGCCGGAAGAGAACGGACTGAGGAAAGCGACACGTTTTCATGGAGCTCATACTCGCGAGGATCCTCTTACGTTCTTCCAATATGAAGCACAACGAGACGAACAAGCACTCTGCGTTGGTTTACGCGAGGAGCTTTCATTCGGGATGCAAAATATTTGCGAGTTCTCGCAAAGAGACTTTTCATGCGCGTCTAGTCAACGCTCCTCTCTTCCCCCTCATCCTACCCTTCAGCCACAAGATTGTATCTGGTTTTCTACCACTGGATTTTTTGTTCTCATCCATCTTTTCTTTCTCCTCCCAATTTAACCACGATGAACTTGATCGTAATTAAAATTTTACGTCTAAAGAAAGGCAGTCCGATAGCGAGAATTAAATGCACATGTAAGTTATATGCATTTGCTCCTGAATCATGTACGTCGCCGCAATGCTAAAATAAGCTTCCAATTAATTCGGTCGCGTGTCTTTCCTCTTAAAATTTGCACTTTATTGCCCATACAGTTGTCTAAAGTGAGACTCGTGGAACCCGAGACTCGGATATATAGGTTTACTCGTGTTTATTCAAACGATTGCTTCATGAGCACGATCGAGGTCACTTGCATTCACATGTAACCTCCAGATGTTAATTTTATCGTGACCTTACCGCGGATGCTGCGATTCCTATCCGACAAGGTCATCCGTGAAAAAAAAAAGATCCGTTTATATAACCGGCTTTTATATATTGCCATCTCCCTTGTCCATTAGCAATTTATCGACGTCCAATTATTCGCGACACTTCTTCACATCTATTTTCGGATATCGATTTCGACATGAATTTCTGGGTCAAGTGACACGGTGAACTTAAAGGATATCGACGAGCGTGCGTTGCGATGCTATCGCGCAAAGGAGTAAACTTCTTCAGCACTGAAAGTACCGGAAAACACGATCGTCACTGAGATCGTACCTGAGGGACGACGCTTAATACGTATTAACGAAGTTTTAATAACGTAATTGCTATCGTGGATTTGAAGAATATTTAATTTCGTGTACAGAGCGCATTAAACTCTCATTTTCAGACTGCCGAGCGGCCGCTGCATGCGTTTTTAATTGTCTCCTTTACTTTGCCCCTCTCGTCACGTTCAACGTTACGTTCGAGCATAACTACTCTAATTTCATTATGACGCGCGATGCGCCGTAGTGTCGTATTACGGTAAATATATGTTTGTAACGTGAATACTATAATAAGCGTGCACAGAGGAACAGCGGAAGCTTTTTCTACACCGCTTTCCGCGATGAGCGTCTGGCAAGCATGCCAGGATTCTTTGATATGTTTGCCACCAGTTTGTAGCCGGGATTTGAAAACATCTCGGTACGATTATCCTTGGCGTGTCGCAACGCGATTTAACTCTCATTAAACTTTTAGTCGACAAATTGTTAAAAGTTTAAGCGATGAAAAAGACAAATTTCGATCGAGATATCAGAATATCTCCGTCACATATATTTATCTTCACCCGATACCGAATACGCGAGAAGACTAAACTCGCGAAATTGGAGAAACTTTAATTTCTTTTAATATCCGCTGCCGCGTGTGGCCTGAAGGTACTGAGCACAAACGGTAACTGCCCCCGAATGTATGAAGTGATAATCGCAGCTCCGGCGTTTGCGCTACGAGAGGCATTCCTAGCCCAGAAAAGATCGGCGCGGTTGATATCATCGCGTGGCGCTGGGACGTATGCCACATTCACCGCGCGCCACCGCGAATAAACGAGTGTACACGCCGTGCTACATCAAAGGGTTAGATCGTGGCGCATCGCACCGCATCGCGACGACCCAATTTCGGTCGCCGCGTGCGCGAGCGTTAAAGTAACGTACGACGATGCATTTTGAATACACTCCGCGCGCGACGCAGTTGGCGTCCCCTCCGACGACCGGTTTCTGCGGATGTATAAACGCCAAAACTCGGCGTCGCGGAGTGTCGCGTGTCGCATCGCCTCTGTAGCAATTCATCGTGCGAGACAAGCCATTAGACTCTGCAGCTGTTTGTTGCAGCTAAAAATTAGAATTTTCTTCGAGCATCCGCTCAGTGGAACCGGCTGCGCAATAAGCGCTCGGCTTATTTAGCTAAGCGGTTTACCGTCTGCAACGTTTACCACTCTTCATTTTGCTGTTGGATCATACAGTTACATTATAGAATAATTAGATTATTATCATCATTATGTGTTAGTTTACTCTCTGAAAATGAATTAGTGAAAATTTGACTGATTTTGTCAGTGAATTCATTTTTCACTAATAAACAGTGATTATTGTCACGTGTGACGCTGCGCGCACAGTACGATTGAGTACTACTATAATTCTACTGCATCAAGCAGTGAAAATTAAAATTCACTAAATAATTCAGTGACTTGCTACTAATTACACTGTCCGCCATCATTTTTGAAATATGAATATGAATAATTATTTTCAACATATTTGTGCCTCCTGAATACGAATCTGTTATCCAAATTTGGCTATCACGTCACATTTTTTTGAAAAAATGGCGTTAAAGTGGCAAAATATGACGATTTCGAGAGTATTCATGCGTTATAGCATCGGCACCAAATTTTTTTTCAAATTTTGTTTATACCATTCAAAAGTATCAACTTTAAAAAGCATTTTGTTTTTTTCGATACAATCTTTCATTATCGAGATATTTCGAGTTTTGTGTAACAATCATACTACACACGGAGCAGTATGTTTATGGTAATGAAGGATGCATTAGCGACGCACACCTATTATATTATTTAAGTCTAAAAACACTTATTTTGCATATAATGCAGTATTAAGGTAGAATAACATGTCTTTTGCATGTGTCTTTCATGTATAGAAAAAACAGCTATTTTTAAATTATTATATTTTGAAAAGAAAAAATTATATTGATACGAAAATGCATTTTAAAGATAAAAGTTGATACTTTCGAATGGTATAGATAAAATTTGAAAAAGAAATTTAGTACCGGCGCTGTAATGTCATAGAAACCCTGAAAATCGTCATTTTTTGCCACTTTGACGCCATTTTTCTCAAAATTGTGATGTGATAACCAATTTGGATAATGGGTTTATATTCAGCAGGTAAAAGCACGTTGAAAATGCCTATTCACACTGTGTTATAAAAAAAATGTGAAATTTTGTCGGACAGTTTTACCAGTAGTATACTTATCACTATTTAATATAGTAGTTATACACTGATAATTAGTGATTGTACATTGATTCAATTTTAGAGAGTACTTTTACACATTTTCTGGAAGAGTTTAACTTGAAAAATGTCGTAAACAAGAAAGATTTATTCCAGACGCAACAGATTTATCGTACTCGTACGTGAACATCACGATTTTACTGGATGCCTTGCACAGAGCTCGTTTCGTATTTTATCTCGGTCTTATAGCGCCATTCGGAGAATTATCATGATCGTTGAAACAACAAAAAGGAAAAAGGTCAATAACAATGTATTTCACGAAGACGCAGACTTTCGAGAGTTGGTCGTGGAAGAAAACAGCAATTCGGCGATTTCGGGGATGGTAACAGCTCTATTAGGGCGCACGAGTGCGGTTTAGTACGTTGCTTTTTAATTACATCGTTTGAACTCAGGAGTTATACGGCGCATCTCCTCTTTCTCTCTCTCTCTCTCTCTCTCTCTCTCTATCTCTCTCTATCTCTCTCTCTCTCACGCTCAGCCATTAGAGCAGCAATTTTACGCCAATTAAGGGCGGTCATTAAAATCTGCGCGTGTACGGTCGCAGACTGCGAGCGGATCGGAAGACGCGAGCCACGCAATGGAGTGTCCGGAATTTCATTTGGACGCTATTCCGACCGCTATGCACAGCGACGAATACGACGTTAATGGCATTAATCATTCCCGTCGTCGACGCAGCGCACAACGCGCCACGTCCCGTTACAGTCGATTATCTTATCGTCGTTTAAGCGCGATTGAGTTCTAATGCCGAGTAGTAAGATCAGCGGAGCGGCATTCCGCGGGCCGAATTGGAAACGGACCGGCAAACCGGTCCAATCGGGATCTGCGGTTTCGGCAAGCCGATACGCTGCCGCCGCTTTCGACTTTTTACTAAAACAAATCGACAATTTTGACAACAGTCGGCCACGCGGCCTCGTTCGTCATCGGATCGGACCAATCCCCGCAATTAGGATGTGGGGGAAAAACAAGTTCGGCGGTTTCGGGAAAAAATTGCTATCTAAAAAAAAGGAATCGACGTTAATTATAATAACCATTTCGAACGTAATCTGACTGCACTGTAAAAAATTAGTATAAAATTACATGCAATTTTGAGACACACATAATAGTTTTAAATTAATTTATTTCTAATTTTGCAGCATAAAAGTAAAAATAATTCCTTAATTTGTTTTTAATTTCTAATAAATTTTTTACACTATACACTGTAACAAATTATACTGTAACAAATTAAGGGATTGTTTTTACTTTTATACTGCAAAATTAGAAATAAATTAATTTAAAACTATTAAGTGTGTCTCAAAATTACATGTAATTTTACACGATTTTTTTACAGTGTGATTATTCGGATTAGATTCGTCCGGGAAGATTACATTCGCGAACGGAATATCTATAATACGTCGAATTGTTTCTCGCGACTTTTTTTTGGAGATCATAACGACATCGATTTCGATACGATATTGAACTGCTACACTTAGCACGATGTCGGATGAAATTATATTTTACTCATTATATTTCGATGGCGATCGAGAAAGGTTCAATTAGCGAGAACTAGATACCCCCTGCGTTGCGTCGAGAGCTCGATGGCATCAATTTGTAATGTTTCTCACAATTTCGGGAGATTAAATCGAATCAAGTCGACTGATAAAAGGATTCGGGGCTTTTAATATCAGGGTGACACGCGCCGGGAATGGAAAATGGAAATATGACATGGGGATTTTCTGTCGAACACGCTTACGAACGGCGATCGAGGTGTGCACGTCTCGTTGACGCGCGTGCATCCCCGTCACGTGCTACGTTCGGCCGTGGCCGCGACGACGACGACAACGACAGCGACGACGGTGGATCCGGAGCTGGACGCCCGAATCGGGCGTACGTGCTCGTCGGTCTACGGGAATGAGACCGGGACGATAAATCGATCCCTCCCGCTAACCGAGGCGACTTTCCGAACGAACGGCCACGCGTCACGTAGCGCAACCACATTGCACTCATCGACGTGCAGCTCGGCTTAATAAAAAGCGACGGCGCGTTATGCCTTCGCGACTGCTCGGCGCGCAAGGGCATCCTGCATAGTGTGTTGACCCTTTCTTCCCCGTAGTAGCGAATCCCGACCCCGTTGCCACAACAGAACGTGACTTTTCGTACGTAGAAATAGAAGATGCGGTATACACGACGGGCACGTTAATTTTTAAAGAAGGATACACGTGAACATACGGTTCTCTTGCAAACGAGCGATACTGTTGTTAATAAAGAAAGTGAGAAGCGACACGAAGCCCGAGAATAATGGAGCTATTGAAATGCCCCATTGTTCAAATTTCACTCGACGCACTCGTTTTGTCGTCAGTTTCAATTATTTTACCATTTAATTTAACCGGGGTGATTCGTAACCGGCGAATGCCAACCGGTTTTCTAAAGGAACAATGCGTGTTTCGCATGCAGTATTACATTATTCCAATATGCAGTCGCCGCTGGGTAAAATGACAGTTCTTCAGCTCGCGGAAATTCGTCGAATAAAACTTTCATTTCAGAATCTTTTTTTTTTTTGAACGCCGAGATATCGACCGGATCTTTCCGTCTGCACGGCCAATAAATTTTCAATACTCCCGTACACCGAAAAATACCGAGGCGTAGCTTCATCGTCCGTATTGTCTGAGAATCGAGGTCGGGATTCGTCCGCGCCGAGTCGCGGGAGCGGAAAGTGACGATCGCTCGATATCGTTCGACAGGCAACGATTATTTTTGAAGTAGCGGAAGTCGGAGAGAAAATGTAGCAAAATGTATTACGAAAGGGCGTACGGTGAAAAGACGACAAGTAAGATATTCACGATGAAATATCAGATTTGTCAGTTGACGTAAAAGCGGATTTGTTTACCGCGAGGGAATGATAAATTAGAAATGTCTTGAACGACAAGCTGTACTGCATTTCTCATCGCAAATGTTTCAAAGTCAATTTTTTCGTCTGTTGCAGGCTCGACCAGCCGGTGACCAGCTCTACGCCCGGAATGGACAACAAAAAGGTAATAATTGACATACGATAATTTGTGCCATATGGAATTTCCGAAATTATATTCACCTTTTTCTCTCGAAACACAAATTTAATATTGGCCCAATATAGGCATTACTAAAGCATTCAAAATAAAGGCTTGTCAAACTTAAACCTATTTAGGACCTAGTTAGTACAGTTAATCTAGGTTGCCTAGTTATATCTCGTTCAGAGCCCAATTTGGATTTCACTTTTTCCCTAAGAGTTATATTTAGGTTTGTCCAGTTACAGCCCGTATAGGTTCGGAATTGACTTTTAATTATATTAAAAGTCAAATCCTAGAAAATGTACGAAATTTAATTGTACGAAAGATATATTAATATACTTTAAAATTATTTCTTTTCTTGATTTATTAAAAGGTCATTACTCGGATTTTAGAGACTCATTTAAATTTAATTGGGGCAACGTTATATCTTTTAATTTTGAACCAACTTCTCCTACATTTATGAGTATATATTAAGTCAATATAAAAATTTTAGTATGAGTCAACTTTGTGAGATAATTTTGGATTTACAGCTTAGGAAAAATTTTCACACGGGGTTAGATTAAAATTTTTATATTGGCCCTAGTTTAGAAAGCAATATGGATCCTAGATAAAAAATAATGTGACAATCCTAACTTGGGCCTAAACTAAAGTAAGGAAAGTTAGCTAGGCCCCTATTACAGCCTAGAAATAATTTCCACACGGATCATCGTAGATAGAATTTATTTTCACGAAATCGGTAAAATTACGACAAAATCGCATCGCAGAGACTCGGCGTGGCGGATCGCTAAATATCCGTTACCGCGATCGATTATTACTTACTGTTTCAGGACCGCAATGTTTAATGAGTTGTATGCCAACCGCGGGTCTTTATGTGAGCGAGAATGGCAGAGGTTTAGCGCGCAAACCATCCGCGCTGCTCTTCCAATTAGAGGCATCGCTCGAATTAGCATCGTGTGACTCGGCGATTACCTCGTTGGGGATAATGGCGAGCGATACGAATCGACCGTGATTTTATTCGACGTCGCCGTGAGAAGAGGAGAGAGAGAGAGGGGGGGGGAGGGAGAGCGAAAGTTTGCCGCGAGAGTTCGACCGCTTTTCCCGTCCCGCGGAAACGAAGTTTTCCTCGGAATCGGTGAATCCGAGCTTCGTCTTTTTTGGTCGAGCGAGCCTGCGCTCGCTTCCGTCGTCGAGGAACTGCGCGCGAGCAGCTCTTGTAATTTAACGGATTACTCGGGCGACTCCTCTTCCGTGTCCGGCTTTTTCGTGGCGCGACGAAGGCTCGTATAGGAGATGTGTCACGGAGACGAAGCGGGAGACGAGCGTAGCGCTAATGCTCTTCCGCGGCGATTCCCGCGTAACGCCACTCAGAAACCGCGTTTGTTCTCCGCAGCAGAGATCATCTGTTCAGCAGAGATCATCGAGAGTAGGGCTTCCTTCTTGCATCAACAATGCATATATTATTTGATGTATCCTCTGGGAGAGTGAATGCGCAGCCCGACGCGGTTCTTACCACTCGTGGGCACGCCATGTGCGCACTATATACGTGCGCGTGCGTTACATGTATGTATATGTATACGTGTGTCGTTTGCAAGTTTCTCAAAGAGACGTCCGCGGCACTTTGTATTCCTGAAAAATACAGCTCATGTTATCGGCGTTTCTGAGAACGCCAGAGAAAACTACGGACGTCCGTACCCGAGGAGACGGGGGCATTTTCCGGGAACCTCTCTTCTTGTGCCTTTAGATAAAATGCATCTACGAGTTTCTTGTTGACGGAAACCCTTCCAAGGAGCAAGATCTGACAAGTACCGTGTCTGAAAGCGCGACGTTGTCGGTATACATTGTTAAACTCGTAGTGTCAAATTATACTCAATTTGAGTCATTTTTAACTATTCCATAGGTCCGCCACTACTCCTACTCAATATTTATATTTTCGCATTCAATATTAATTTTTACTAAAAGGAAGGTAAAATTTTGACTAACATAGAAGTTAAATTACACAGAGAGAAACGTTTCTTTATTTTTTATTATTTAGTAAATGTGTTTGTTTGAATTATATTTGTTTAACTAAAAAAAACGTTTGTATATACAAAACATTATTTTATT
>VBVR01003517.1:0-17370 GCA_011638315.1 Tetramorium parvispinum
ACTCAAAATATTTCAATTTCACATTCAGTGTACAACGGGTTTAATATGCACTGAGTGCGCACTAGGGCGACCAGCCGAATTCGCTATTAGTTTAATTTACTTTTTATCTTTCTCTAGTTCCAAGAATTAAAAGAAAGTTTTTTTTATTACGTCCTCTCTGCAACGCTGCAATCAATACAATCACAATAAGCAATTCCTATATGCGATCGCTCGGCCTCAGATTGAATTTTGAAAGGGAATTGAATCCATTGCTTAATATTCTGTGGATACTTTATTAAAAGAAAATTAAAGTTAATTTGTACACTGAAAAAAATTCTCGTTAAAAACGAATGAAGCAGAAAAATCTTATAGAATTGATCAAATATTCTGGTTATTATAATAAGAGAATTCTGGTTATTATAAGTTATAAAATATTGAGTTCTATTATAATAACCAGAATATTTGATTAATCCTACAAGATTTTCTGATTTGTCCGTTTTAACCAGAATTTTTCTTCACTGTATCGATAAAAAATGGACCAAGCCAGATCTGTGACTGGCGCTCAATCGCTTATTTCAAGATCAGGACGGCTCTTAGAGTTGTCTTAGGTCACGTCGAAAGGCTCCGCTCTGGAGTTTCGAAAGACTACGGCGGCGGGACTCGCGGATATGCATGCCGTGTCGCACTGGATAGGATAGAACGCGCTCACGCGTTCGTCGTGAGTCAGATATCCTCCGGGTTTCAGCGTGCCGGGTCGGGGGTCGTCCGCGTTTGCTCCCATCTCCACTTGCCCCCTGCTTCGCCGCCACCGCCACCGCGGCCATCGTTATATTCTCGCAGTCGCGCATCCATCGCATCAGCGAGTGTCTCTCGGTGTCCTTGATATTAGAATGGTCCAGGGGAACGCGCGCGCATCTCCCGGTGACCGTTACACGGCTGCGCCGTCCGTGTACACACGCGGGGGCCCAACCGGCCACGACACACCGATGCGCAAGACCTGCCGGATGACGACATCGTTTCATTATCATTCGCCGAGTTCCGATTCATCTGCGATTTACGATCTCTTTTTTTCACTGATTTCGGCGCCCGAGCGGCGCGAGAATCGATCCGCAGATCGCATCACGGAAGAAAATGGTTGCGTTGATTCAGCAAGGTTATAAATTGCTACGTAAATTTCACCCCAAAAAAAAAAAGTATTTTACGTTTAAACTGATTTTTCCTATATCTCATATTTTAAGCTTACTGTTTTACAATAAACATATATTCCTGTTTCAATAAAATGAAGAATACATTTTTCTCTTGATTTCAGAGGAATCTTTTTGAGATCAATATAAAAGTAAAATCCTCTAAGATTTAGAGAATTCCACATATATCAATATAAGTTTTTTTGGGTGTTAATATTTGCAACTAAGCAGATTTATTGGTGTAATAAATAAATTATGTTTGAAAACAATTATTAGTATGCTCATAAAACATAGAATAGAACCTGTTAATATACTAATTTTCTTTGATACGATAAAAAAGATATATGTTACCTCAACGAATACACCAAAGAAAAAGTATTTTACGTTCAAAGTGATTTTTCCTATAATCTCATATTCTAAGCTTATACTGTTTTACAACAAACATATTCCTCCTTCAATGAAATGAAAAATATTTTTTTCTTTCTTAAATACTCTTGTTTATACTATTTTTTCTTGATTTTAGAGGAATCCTTTTGAGATCAATATAAGAGTAAAATCCTTTAAAATTGAGAGGATTCTACGTATATCAAAATTATTATTATTTTTTTTTTGTATAAGTTGTGTTGGAAATCTCAAATCATAGTTTAGATTAATTTTGGCAACAAATTGCTATACCATCAAATCTGCCGTGCTACAAATCTAATTTATATCAGTTAGAAGTATTAATTTTATGCAGCTCTGACAATTGGCGAATGTAACACAGAAAATTAGTTGTCCGTATATTACGGTTGTAAATTTCTTGAATTAGCATAATATTTAGCTATTACAGCAACTTTTTTTTCCGCGATCAATTTGCGTCGCTCGACAGCCTCGTCGACAGCGGACGAATGATCGCGCCGTCAATTTTGCCGGCGATATTTTCGGAAGATAAAAGAAGAAGAAAAAAAAGCTGTGCATAGGAATCGTGGCTCGCGGCGACGCGCCATCTCCGTTGCGCCAATTCTCAATCGATTAGTTCATAAGACGAAGCGTTTATAGCTCATTACCAGCGCCGATGCACAGGCGCAATACGCAAAAGCCGTGAGAGCTCGGCGGAGAGATAGCTCGCGTGAAAAATCATGCTCTCCTCGAATGGCACTCATCACGGCAGCGACGATGATTGCCTACCGGCTTTTACATATTCATCGCGGCTCGCGGCTGAGCCATTGCGCGTTCTGTTATCGACAAATACGTAAAAGCACGGCAGGCGCATTACGCCAACTGACTCAGTCGTCATTGTATCGCGGCGAAGACTAATCGCCGGGAGATAATCTTCGTGCGAGATGTTCTGTGTATACCCGGAGTCCTTTAACTCTCTCGCGATATATTGATGGATGAACGCTGCTGACAAATGGAGATTGACATGTTCATAGAGTTGTCGCGTGCAACATGGGTGAGATATAGATGTAAAAACATATACCGACTCCGCTTAATCTGCGACTTTTATTCACCGTGAAGTAAAATAAATTATAAACAATTGAACTTTATGCGGTTTAAAGATTACACTGGTCGCCCAAATGGAATAACGGTAAGCGAGCGGGAATTTTTTTTCCCTCCCCCCCGCAAGATTCGCAAGGTTACGTAATACGATAAGGCATGTGGAGAGAGACCGGGAAGGATTAGCGAATTCAAGAGGAGTAATTTGCGAGGATGGTCGGACAGGCTCGTAAGCGGAAGCGGCGAACGTGCGACCGTGCCGCGTAGCCTGGATTAAGGATGGTGCCGGCGTGAGGATCGCGTGAACGTGGTTGCAAAAAAAAGCGCATAATACACGGCTCTTAGAGGCACAAAGCGGAGGCGAGCAGTTCCGAGGGTCGCCCGGAGCGGTTGCGAGCGTGGAATCCGCGAGAATCCGAGGCACCTCGTGTGGCGTCCGCGATTTTCGACTGGCCGCCGCGCGGTTGCGCAAGAGGCGGTGAAGGCGCGGGTTAGGAGATCACCGTGGGCCCCGCAGTCCGGAGGAGACCCAGTTCTCATCTATTAATGCGCGATTACCGGCGAACAATGTGATTACGGGCGCGTTTAAGTCGTTACGCGACGCTTACGAGCCTCTCTGCCGGCCCCCTTGCGCTCGATAATGCCTCTTCTTTCTCTCTCTCTCTCTCTCTCTCTCTCCCTCCCTTTCCCTCCCTTTCCCTTCTTCTCTTCGCCATCGCTATCGCGTTGCAATCGGCCGCTTTTAACTTTCAGCTTTTAACTCGCGCGCCGCTAAATCCGAGCGACGGAAATCAATGATCGTCTAATTTAACACGACGAACGGCTGTTTAACGAACGGCGCACCCGGCAACCGGTCCTCGCAAGGCCGATCGATCTTGTCGAGGAAGATCGATCGGCTGCACTCGGCGAATAACTCGACCGCGTGCATTGTGCATTAGCGAAGGCGAGGTTCAAGGACGCGACTCTGAGCCGCGCCGTCGAGAGTGCCGCGTTTCGATCCGAGTTCCGGTATCGATCGGTCGATGAGTCATTGGAACGTACAATACGAGATGAAATAAGTGGGTGATCGCGGAGATATGAGAAACGGTTAACAGTTCTGCGAACTGATCTCGCGAGCCGATCGTCGCGCGGATAAGGGTAAGAAAAATCTCTGCTCGAGGGAACGCGCGATAATAATGTAAATATCTTCGTGGTCTCGTCACGCTTTCCCACTTTTGCCACCCGGAAGCTTATAGTTACGGTGACCATATTTCTCTTTCTCTTTGAGAAAAATAAAGGACACCACCACCTATCCTTCTTCCACAAATAAGTGCAATGTAAATTTATTATCCTTAATATTTTTTCCCTGACTATACACTGAGAAAAAAATAGTTGCAGTAACTACTTATAATATGACTATAATTTATAATTATTTTTAGAGCCAACCACATTTTTATAGTTATTCAAAAATATAAATTATGATTAATTTAAAATGTATTAAAGTCCTCATAATCATAATTTGATCCATGCAACTTGGTTGCATATGGTTGTAATATATTCATTTATAACTCAAAATAAAGTTAACCAAAAAATTTTAATTAAGTAAGTTGTACAATAAAATATAATAGTGTAATAGAATATAATGTAATTATAGTAACCACAATTAATATCACTGTGAGCATATGATTATTATTACGAATATTATAGTCATAATATATACTATATATGATATATACTATATATGATGAATATATACTATATATGATTATTATTACCAATATTATAGTCATAATAGTATACTATAAAAATTATATTCGTGAATATAATTATTTTACCGTACAATTATAGTCGTAAATATTACATACTTTTCTCTCAGTGTACATATATATTTATATGAAAAAAAATAAAATTTTGTAAACTAAAACAATTGTATATAAAAAAAGAAACACATCTTTATTTAAACATTACACAAAATAAAAAAAGATGATAAAGACTGAAATATAAGACATTAAATATAGGATTTCTCAGAAATAAAGGACAAAGACCTTTTCAAGAAAAAGATAAATCTAAAAGACACAGACCTAAAATAAAGGACTGCCCTCTGTAATATAGGTCGAATGTTCAGCATACTTATAGTTAATTTTAATCGCTCGTCGAATTTTCGACCGCGCAATAAAACTGGATCGCGAGGTGCCGTAACGCGCGCCACGTGTGCGGGGCGAAAGGATACTTAATAATGGATTAAAAGAGTCTTTATTAATCCGAGACCGAGGCGGATATCTGTTTTTCGTATTTCATTCCCTCGTTACATTACTACGGCGGGAGAGAGAATCCGCCAAGTTTCGAATTATGTAACGCGCGTTATTATTATTGAAACGAATACCGAGCTTAACCGCAGTGAGAATATATGTAGCCGTTTAAAGCCGCTTTGGCCAGGCTGGCACGATGCCTTTTTGTACACTCCGTTCCGTAATCTTAATCCTCGTCGCTCCGAATGACTTTTATTGCGAGATATAACGTAATTAGGGATCCCGCAAAATTATCTGCTTTCGACCCGAATAGCGGTGTATCACGATACGTCGTACCGGCCGTCGAGTGCTCAACGACGTTAAAACCGTTAAACAATAATAGTCCCTAGAAGCGAACGCCGCCGAGCCGTTCACACGGTCAATCTGCTCGTAAATTTGGCATTTATACTTCGTCTAGAAAAGAGAATTCCTCGCGCATTCGTCCGGGGAAAAGAGTCGAAGCCACAGTTTTACGGCATCGCGTCGTCCGGATGCGTCTCGAAAAATTCTCTCCTTCGATTCCGGAAAATCCCCGCGTTACCGGTCTCGATCTTGAGTTTCTTCAATTCCGGAGAACCTGCGGAACGATTGAATCGTCTCACGTCTCGCGTTCGTTGAATCTATCCCGTATACCTGCCCACAGGCACGTCGATTACTTACCATGCTAAACGAAAGCAGCGTACAACGAATACCGCACAAATTGCTATGCTCGTAACAAATTCATTAATTAGAGACCATGACTCACGTCATCCTATCTATCAGCAACGCCTTCTATAGACGCCACTTTGCGGCGGGCCTTTATACCGGATGGAACAAGGATAATGAGATGTTTCTCGGAACTTTTTTTTTCAGCGATTTGCAAACAATATGCGAATTATATTAAAACGAACGCTTTGCACGTACAAAAGCATGATCTCACGCCCTAAACTAATGATGAAAACTAATAAGAAAGAATTTTTAAAATACAAGTATTTAAACTTTAAAGACGTTAATATCTAAAAAGATCTAATGTGTACCAAATTTTCAAATATCATTATCAAATAAATTTTATACTTAGATAAAATTTTTACTATTTCAATTAAATATCTAAATATATCTTTAAAAATATATTCAATCCAAGACTTATCATTTATATATATATTTATTTATTTATTCTCATTAAATTAAATGGATTATAAACTCAAAAATATGAATAATCTAAAAATCATATATATCATAGATCCCAGATAATAATTTAATAATTGAATAATCAAATTTAGTAGTATTTCTCGAAATAAATAAAAGTAATAATTTATCAATGTCATTTCATGATTTAGAAGACTATTAAAAACAATTTTATACATCAAATGCAGAAACATCGGTTTCGTTAATTAACTGTTGAATTATTATTGAAGTTCGACTACGGGTGAGAAATAAATTCCGTATATCTCCCTCTTGAATTTTGTCGGACTTATCGGGAATGAGGGACGGCAACTTTCTGATGGCAGTGAATTATCGATGCTCCGGGTTGCTTCATTCGGACGATTCGGGTCATCGGAAATTGGGGCGGGGGGGACTTAATTTTAACGATCCGTAAGTCTTCCCTGCGCCACGGACACACTGACAAGCAACTGCGTCTTCAATTACTGAAGTAATTCGGAGCACGATGGTAGCGACGATCGCTTTCACCTTTGGACATTTTCGCCCACATTGCAGTATAATTGGACTTCCCGTGATTCCAACTTGCGGCAACGGCTGTAAAAACTTGTTATAACTTGAATTAACAAGAAAATTCCAATGGCGCGCGAGCAATAATAATGCCAGCGCGATCCTAGCCACGCAACGTGGGGACGCCTTTCGGCGCCGACTTGTAGAACGAATCAGCGTGGATCTCAAGGATTGTGAGAAAGCCCAAGGGCGAAGCCGCGATTAAGTCAGAGACTAGGGAAGATGATAGACGAGAAGAGTTCCGTGGACTGATAATGTTAGTCGATAATTACGTACTGTGATCCACGTAAACTTCCTTTCCTTTCAATTTTTTTATGCAAGTTTCTAAATTCATTCTCGTAAAATTAATTGTTGATTACAGAATTAATTTATGCAATTATTTTCTGCATAATTATATATACTCTCTGAGCATAAAAAGGAAATAATAATTGTAAATATAATAATAAATTTTTTTAATTTGGAAAATTTTATAAAATTGATGAAGGCAAGAAATACTTTCTCAGTTTTAATTCACAATTTTTTATTTTTTGTAAACCTTTCTACGATAATGATAAATCTACGTAAGTTAGAATCCAGTTGTATGTTGAAATTCAGAAAGAAAACATACATTTAATGAAATGATTCTTCGAATGTATATTGACTACACTGAAACAAAAATTCTAAATAAACTTATAAAATGCATTTAGTAATGCAATTTTTTGAAATACTTCGTTATTATTACCAAATATAATAATAATAACAAAACGTTTAGATAATAATTATGATTACTTCATTTTTTATAATATTATTTTGTCATGACCTGTATGTTTAGTTGAAACTATTTCACCAAGATTCTTGGTAACTTTTATCAAGACTGAATTATTATAATCAATTATAATCTAATCTTTTTTTCAATGTAGATTTCTCAAACCTTATATCGCTTCGTGCTATATAATAATATCATAATATTATAATATATTTATATAATATTATAATGCAAAAAATTAGAGAAAAATAATAGGAAATACTATCGAGAGGCAGTTTAACAGAAAAGGTCCAATTTCTCTAATCGTAAGTCGAAATGAACTGCGCTGCGAATTTGCTTCGCTTATATAATGCGAAGAACGCGAAGCACGATCGCGCGCGTCTTTAATGCGACTCGGGACCGATATGCCGAAGAGTACAGGAATCAAACCCAATGCGAAACCGCAACAGCAGCACGGCGGATAAATTAATTAGCGTAATTAGTACATAAATCCGCGGGGAATGCCGGGGCCGTCACGGTTAATTGCGGCTAATAGCCGGGACCGTACGCAATGCTCTCCAACGACCGACGACGTACGCGCGGTATCCGCTCCGCTCGCGCTACGAGTATCTTTCATTCGTGTGCTGCGCGAAACCGTCGCGTTTTTTTCAACGTTTCTTTGTCGTTACGGGGACCCGATCCCGCCGCAGCCTGATCGTTTCGACGTAGCTCGATTCCGTCGCACTCGTCCGCGGCGAGGAATTTAATAGCACTCTCGAGCATCTGAAAGTCGCTCACCTGCCAGCTGCCATCGGCCGCGAGAAATTTCGTGCGCGTCTGCCTTCCAGATACTCTACGGTGACCATCCGTGCTATATTACAGAGGACAGTTCTTTATTTTAGGTCTCCTTTAGATTAATTTTTTTCTTGAAAACTCACTTTTGTCCTTTATTTCTGTAAAGTTCTATAAAATGTCCTATACATATTTCAGTCTTTACGACCTTTGTATATTTTATGTAATGTTTAAATAAAGATGTGTTTCTTTTTTTATATAATAATTGTTTTAGTTTACAAAATTTTACTTTTTTCATATAAATGTATATTCGGCAAAAAGATATCAATGACAATAATAAATTTACGTTGCACTTGTTTTGTGGAAGAAAGGATAGGTGTCCTTTATTTTTCTCAAAGAAATATAGTTACCGTAAAATACTCTCACGAAATTGCGATGCGACCGGTGTCATCCTCCCGCGGTGGATCTTCTCCCGATTCGCCGCGCGGCCGACGGTGACGAGTTTAATCCTCGATGTGGTTATTAATAAATTGTTATTAATTATTCGAGGAGCGAAATATCACCGGCTAATTACTAATTAGGCATCGCAACGGTAATTACGCCGCGACGAAATATAGTACACGTCGCTCACTTCCGCCGGCAGCGGTCCGATATGACCTTTCCATGCAAATGAACGCGTGTTTGCCGTAATTACGCGCAATCAACGAAATTTATTGATATCCTGTTCGGTCGACTATGCCTGTCGATCAAGAGGCCGACGGCCGAGGTTCGGCGTCGGGCCATTTCGGGAGACGGCCTGATTTAGAGTGTCGCGCATCGATCACTGTCTGCAATGCGCCGCTGATAAATCGCCGTTTAATCGCGACAGTATCTGACCGTGAGTTGACATATAGCCGAAAAAAAAATCGTTGACATCAGATGTATAGGATAAACTCAACTTTGTAATTTGTAACTAAGAATTTGAAATGAAGAAACAAATACTGCCTCCATAAATTTGATATTTTTATTTTGAAAAAAATTCTGATTACGTAAACGGACGAAGATAATCTTGAAGGATTGATCAAATATTCTGGTTATTATAAATAGAACTCAACACTTTATAACTGATATAATAACCAGAATATTTGATCAATCCTACAAGATTTTTCTGATTTGTCTTTAACCAGAATTTTTTTTAGTGTAATATGTGAGAAAAGTATACATTATTTTAACATCCTATACTAGAAAATTTTGGAACAAAATAAAGTTGTAAATATAACAAACAATTCTATATAGAATGTGTAAACTATTTAATTTTATAATAGCATACTTTTCTTAATTTTCCAAGGCACTGTTTGTACTAATAATGAAAAATTGTCTAATAATAAATAAAAATTCAATTTTTATTCATTAATAATAAAAAAGATAAATAAAATATTTGTAAATTAAAACTAAATAAAAACATCTGTAAATAAACAACTTTTCGACTCACAATACAAAATTTGTCTTTATTTTATCGCTGGTCAAAATATTTTCAACATGTAAAAACTTTTCTAATATTGAGGACTAATGGAACAAGATGTAAAACATATACTTTTCTTCTAAATGAATAATATCGAAATCACGAAGTTGGATTTATTGTACATAAAAGGCCTCGGCTTCCGGACTTTCATCCGACGATAAAAAAGTTGCTCTAGTTTGCTCGTAAAGCTTCGCGACCTCGGTCGACGCGACTATCACGAAGAACACGACTATGACGGCGACGACGTACGATTGGCGGCTCGTCACAGGTAGGTGCGCAGGTACGTGGACGCAGGATCCTGACGAAAAAAGCGAGCGGTTGTTTAGAAGCCGCGGGGAAATAAATCAACGCGGCGCGCTTCTGCGAGTACTTTCACGTTGGCGGATAGACAGGGGGCGAGCGGAAAGTACGAGCGCAACAAAACGGCACGGCGTTCGCGCCAAACAAGGTTTAATTGCCGGAGCATTGACATGCGTGCGGTTTGCTCCGCGACGTAATGCGAGCGCTCCTTTTGTCTTCGGCTTCGTGGAACTTCCGCGCGCTTCTCGGACGCTGCCTCCACCGGCTCGGCGGGGAGGTCCGTGATTTGTTCGCCGTGTCGCGAGGTAAAATAATACGTTACGTAAACAGGCAGGGAGTTTATTGTAAAACCAATTGCTGAAAGTGCGCTAAGATATGATAGTTCCAAGAATAATAAAATTTCAGGTTGTATAAAGTTTGCGATTGTGATTACAATTGTAATAATTAATATTATATACTACATTACAATTATAAATTAATAATGGAGAATTACATTAATTCACATTTTAGTATATTTTCTCCATTTTTCCAATTTTAATAATTTCACGGATTATATATTTAATTTATTATTTTGTTGCCGAATTTAACGTTATAAAAATTTTGAACTAATGAACTTAATTATTTATTTTTGTATTTATGGAGATTTAGTAAGTCAAAACATTTACTTTCAAATTTTTGTTTTTGTCCCTTTCTATAAAAGTATACAGATAAAGTATAATTTAAAAACGCATCCTAATTGCTAGTTGGCTCATTACTTTTATTAATTTTTATTTGCATAACAAATGTTTCATTAATTAATTTATATTCTTTCTTCTCTTTGTAGCTTTCAAATATCGTTAGAAAACAGTCTTCCAAATAAATTTTACTTCTCTTTGTAATAAAATATCCACGATGCGTAATTTTGAAGCGAAAAATAAGGGCTTTGTTGAAAAAATATATATCGTTCGTTGCGAGTAGTGCAGAATTATCGCGCTTACGTGAGACATAGGCAGTTATCGGCTTTAAGGCGCACGATTTCAGAACGTCCGTTTTATTCGCGCGAGGTTTGTTAGCGCCCGTATCGCCGCCGCCGAAGATCCAGGGATAACGCCACCCCCTCCGGGTCTTGGAAGGTAAAGATGCCGCGGATTACGGGATTCCTAACTCCTCGCCGGTTGCCGCATAACGTTATACCTGCCTTTAACCAAGGTCGATCGTGTCCCGACAATCGCCCGGTAAGATCGTGAGATCGGCCGGCTGATGCCGGTCGGAAAGTTCGCGCGCGCGCGATCGTAAGCAGTCAGAGTTCCACTTTTGATATACGTATTACAATGCCTGGACTATACGTTGGCATTATGAGCATTTATCGTCCGGGAATCGCGGATTACGATAATTCCGCCGATACAGAAGTGCGCTCGGGATTAAGTAAGGATGATTAATGTAATAACAGTGTGTAATTCCAATCGTGAGATTTATGACATGCCAATAGACGTAGCCGCCTTCGCAGCGAGCCTTAGATTGTATAGAAATTCAACAATTAATATTATTAATTCTCCGATTGTATCGCCGTGTATCGCAATCGCGGTAAATTGCGAAGATGCTACGCTGAGGCCTTCTTTCGCGACGCGACGGATGCCTCACTCCAAAAATTGTCAGGCAATCAATATTTAGACATGCGGAGAATATCTCTGAGAAAGCCTATCATTTTAGCTGTCAATATGATAACGGTGAGATGGATTACAATAATTACAATAAATTAGATTAGAGACGAGGCGTATCGAACTATGCCCCCTTTTTCAATCTAGATCCTTATTGTCGCCCTCTTCTTTTTGCATTCGGTGGCTAAAGGCAACGTGGCGGCACGGTAGCTAACGAATCGATAGCATCGCATCTGCAACGACCCCGTTTGAGTTTCTCATGATGCACCTCTCTCAAGTCTAGGCTCTCAAGGAACTTTCACGGCCCTGAAGAGCGCGGGGTCCTTGACCGTTCTCGCCGTGATCCCCTTAATAAATTGTGGGCGACGATCGATGGCGAACGCGGGAAGATCAATTTTATCGCCATTCTCGCCACTTTCTACTTTTTTCAATCTTTGACAAAAAATCCTTCGCTATCATAATGTGCTGCAAAAGTTATATTTTTGGAATGGAAATTGTTATAAAAACCATTTTTCAGGAAATATTAGATTAATGACTGATTAATCGTTTATTAATTGTTTTTTAACGCGTAGAAATTTACTAATTTATAATTTCAGTTAATAATTTAAATTATTAAATTATAATGTCAATTACCCTGAGAGAAAAATATAATCACTTTGGCCCAACCATAATTTTATGATATTTCTAATAATAAATATTATTAACTTAATTATACGCATCGTTACGTTAATCATAATTATCGTTAAAATAGTATATAATTATGATTGAAGTAAAAAGTAACTATACTTTTCTCTCAGTGTAGTAATTTCAATTTTACTTATTTTTTTATTTATTCCTAAATTTGAGTAGGGTTTAATGGAGGTGCACATGCCGCTTCTGTAATAAAACTCCCATACAAGCCGCGAGCGACTTGAGAAATTAAGACACAGTTTACAGCTGTTTAATGTAATGATAATCATACAAAATTTCTCCTTGCGAAATTTCTCTTTGCACAGCGATAATGATTGATTCTAGCCGGCGTGAAACGGGATGATCGAGTGCGAAGGTCAGGGCTGTGTCGTTCGCAGCCGAGAGAGATCAGCCGGCGAGCTGTCCGGAGCTCTCGCGAATTACCGGATCCTTCGGCGGGGGGATTTTGATCGACGCGCGCTCGCGCGCGGATCCTACGGGTGAGTAGGATCGATTTATGGTCCAGCGACCGACAAGAAACAACGTCGCCCGGGGCGGGGTCGAATTGAAAAGCAATCGAGAGAGTTTCGGGACGTGGGAAGCGCTCGTTTACTTCTCTTTCTTGCGCGCGTAGAGATACGTCGCCGCCGCCGCGCTGCCGCGAGCGTGTCAGTGAATAGTGAGTGAGTGAGTGAGTGAGTGAGTGGTGAGTGAGTCACCTGTAGGAGTGGTGACTCGCCCCGCGATCGGCGTGATCGGCGGCTCGCCGATCTCGTGTCCCGTTCGTTCTCGTTGCGCGGCGCGAGAACCTCGGCGGTACTCTCCACTGCGTCTTGTAATCGTCAAAATAGATGACGTCCCGACGTTTTACACGACGGCCGTGGGCCCGCTGTCCCTCGCGGGTCGTAGACGCCAATCCTCACGTGGACGTCGTCGATGACGTGCTCGAAATCGGCGCGGAACGAGGGCCGGATGATCGCGCGAGATACCGCGTAGCAGCACGTTTCGATAATTGGAACTGTTAGGCGATCGCCAACAGAAGAGAGATAACGTTTCGAAAGTGAAGTATCTGAATGCTGCGGAGGTTGAGTAGAACAGTAAACTCGATTAAAGCGAGAACTTACAATTCGGAATACATGTAAAAGTAGATCATATAATAGAGAAGCGAATTGAAAAATACCTAAAATAAATAAAAAAATGAGTAAAATTGAAATTACTAATTGACATTATAAATTTGTTATTGAAATTATTAATTAAAATTATAAATTGGCAATTAAAATTATTCACTGAAATTATAAATGTTATGTTTGTTATATATAACATAATAAATGGGAATTATAAATTAATAATTGAAATCATCAAGTAAAATTATAAATTAGTAATTGAAATTATTAACGGAAATTATAAATTATAAATTGAAATATATTATTAACTGAAATTACAAATTAGTAATTAGAATTTTTAATTGAAATTCTAAATTGATAATTGAAATTGTAAATCTAGAATAGCCTCTCAATCGCATTTCTGTCTGAGCAATAAGAATAATAATTTACGTTCGGGAAATTAGCGTACAGTTAAAGGTACAGAGAGCTAATTATATGAAGGAGTGGAAAAAATTTTGTGAACATGCAATACAATAACTGCATTATTTGTTCGGCGTATTTCCTTGCGCTGCGCTGTCGAGGAAGCGGCCGGCGGCCAACCTTTTCCCGGTTTCTACATTTTTTTTATTTTGCGACGCGCTGCCGATCCCTTTTAGTACTGCACGACCCCGGCTGGCCTGCACCCGCTGCTGCCGGACGTCAAACGATCCCGCCGCGCGATCGCGTGACGGTAATGGCTCGCTCCGTACACCAGTTAGCCGGCCGGGGAAACGGAACGGGATGAGTCGTGTGAACCAATCCCTCGATTAAGCAAACCTTGTAGTGACATTTAACCGCCGGTATCTGTCTCTGTGGGCTCCAGCGCGCCGTTGCGAGACGATCGAGTCCACGATGAAGGCGACGCAACTGCACGCCGACCGTCGATCGATCGTCATTCCCGCTTCTTTCCCGAGCGCCGATCTCTTGAATGTCACGAGAGTTTTCCTTGCCGCGCTTCACTAATCGGAATCACGCCTGCGAGAGAAGACACACTCCGCAAGCAGGCGGGTCATTAAGGCATTTCGCGTGACGAGTTGCGTAGCACGATGCGATTCAATCTACGAGTTACGATCGTGTCGAAATGCTAATTATAAAACTTCCCATCGATTCTGTGGACAGGATAACAACCGTATTTGATTATATTTGATTATATCGTCACAAAAAAGTTCATTTCCGATTATCAGCTCGAGAAACTAGAGATGATCGACTGTTGTGTACTTAACTGCGTGTTTAATAAGTTCGAGAGTTACGTGCTGGATATTTTTAATTCTAGTCTACGTGTAAGAATTTTCAAATTATCGTTATTTTCTCGTACAAACGTTAAGGAAATTAATGTTGTATTGAAATAAATGGTATGCTTTTCTGTCGTTATTATCTTCCGAAATACGATCACCTCAAACATTAAAAACTAGCGCGAATATTCGCGTGTTTAACAATAATTAGTGATTATCACTACGTGTTGTTGATTAACATATTTACAGTTAGCAGTATGTACATATCAAAATGACAATTATTTTTCGAAGCAGATATTTTTTTATGTGATTTATCCATCTAAAATAAGAATCGAAGAAATTTTTAATTACTTTTATGTATATATTTGATTAATAAATACAATTTTAATTATTTCAATACTCAACAATGTAATGTAGCATATAAATTCTAAAATTTATATTATTTATGATTTATTAAAATCATTTGATTGAGATTTTATGTCAATTTGTGAGATTTGTAGATATAGAGCGAATTATAGAACTTCACACTTTTTTCGAGTTCTTTTCTCTATTATTGTAATATACAAAGCAAAGTATATGTCATGTGCAATTAATATCAGAATCTTATTAAGTGTTTTGTCATTATCTCATTCTATTTGATTAGTATGTGTCAGTAATTAACCGTGTTTTCTTTTATATTGTAGTGTTGAGTGCAACGAGCAAATCTGACAAGAGGAGAATGTCTTGGGAGACATCAGAGAAAGTGAGAAGAAGACGGCAAAATAACCATAGGGTGAGTAAATTATGTTTCATTTTATACTTCTTTCCGCTCGAAATTTCTTGTAAATGAGTGACATTAATCCTTCAATTATCTCGCAGGATTCTTATAAGTCTGTTTAATCAAACGCTTAATTAAACGTTTAAATTTGAAGTTTAAATAAATGTGAATAAATATTATTTCCAAAAAATACAGCACAAAACTTGGAGTTATATTGTAGCAGTTGCTGCAAGATTGTAATCTTATTGCAATATTGTTATAATGTAATTGCAAGTTTTGTGCTGTATGGAAATAAATTGATATTTTATATTAAAACATCTCAAGATCCTATATATCGATTTGTGTTACGAAAAATAGTGCGACGACTGGTAATATTCTACGCGTATTAAGCTCTGTTTCAGCAACGTTCTCCATTGTGAACGGCGTATCGAAAATTCCTGCACATGCCGATTCCGAAACGGCGGATAACGGCGACGAGAACATGAAAAAGATCGAGGATATGAAGATTTCTATACGCGCAGAAATCGCGCGGCACGTCGCGCACGGTCCATGGCCGATCGGCAATCGCGCGAGGCGCGACACAGGACGCAAGGATGCGTTTTAGCGACGGCGTCGGTTAATTAACGTCGGCGCTGCTTCGGTTAGCACTCCTGCGAGATCGCGAGATACGATAGCGGTCACACACCGGCCGCAAAAGAGCCTCTTCTTCCTCCGCTTCCTCATCGTCTTTTTTTTCCCCGCTCCTCTCTCTCTCTCTCTCTCTCTCTCTCTCGATGGCGGTGATCCTTCACTATGGATCGTGCATCGATAAATTTCGGAATTGGCGCCTCTGTCGAGCCCGGGTCCACCTAATTAAGCGGTTTGCCCCGTAATTACAGTCAATTAACGTCAAACTTAAGAACCGCGATCGCCCCGAGATTGCTCGATATTACGCGCACCTATACGCGCGCGAGAGCGTCCACGTGCGTGTCTCTCAATCATCTTGATATTATTTTATCGGGACGATCGTTTTCTCGCCCTCGGCAAGATTGCTCGTCGCAGGATCGAAACTTTGTAATATCGAGAGGGCCACCTTTTTGGCAGTGAGAAATAACCGAGCAGCAGCGGTGTTCGCATAATATCTTCACTCGACGTTATCAACATATATTAACAATTTATAAACAATAAATATGATAAAAAATATCGAAACAGTTAGGTTGGACTTTTGCCTCTAATAATATTAATATTTTATATTAATATTAATATAATTTTTTTAACTTCATATAACATGACAATCTGTCGCAGGGACATTCTAATATTAATGTTACTATTAATTTTTTTAAATAATAATATTAATATTTTATCGCGTGAATTTGTGTATTCTCTTCACTTAGAATTAGTAAAACTATATATGTTAACATTATGAATCTTAAAACGCAATTCAAAACTATTTATATTAATATAATTTTTTTAACTCCATATAACATGATAATCTGTCGCAGGGACATTCTAATATTAATATTAATCTTTTGTTATTAATAATAATATTAATATTTTATCACGTGAATTTGTGTACACTCTTCACTTACAATTAGCGAAACTATGTTAACGTTATGAATCTTAAAACGCAATCCAAAGCTATTAATACTGATATTATTTTTTAAATCCCATAACATGACAATAGGTCCCATAGGAACATTCTAATATTAATTTCTTTTTATATTAATAATAACATTAATATCTTATTGCGTGAATTTTGTGTACACTCTTCACTTAGAATTAGCGAAACTATGTTACTTTATGAATCTTGAAACGCAATCCAAAGCTGAAGTTAGAATTCATCTCGCAGGGAAGAATTACTGACATTACACGACGTTTACCGAGCGGTCAATATCTAGTTCGCTCGGCGCATTGATTATCAGACGAACGGTTGGAGATTTACCAAGCACCCCATTGAACGGAAGCAAACTACCTGGAGCGATCCGCCGCGTACTCGGAACGCGTCGACGGCGGGAGGGCGGGGG
>VBVR01003518.1:0-17383 GCA_011638315.1 Tetramorium parvispinum
ATATATATATATATATATATATATATATATATGCCGAGCAATATAATGAGAATTGGGAACACCAGTTTCTCCATACACAAAAAATCGGTAGGGTTCGACATTATCGCTTTACCAGGTGAGGCTCTCCAGATTTCCATTTTCGCCGGTACCATGAGCGTGGCGAATCTGCTGGAAACGACACGCTCGAAAATCGCCATCAAACGCGCCCGTGAAGCGTTTTTGCTGCTAACACGGAATGTATTAGCGTGTGGCCGTTTTATCGAAGTATGGAGTAAAAAAGATGGAAAGACCGAAGCTACGAACGGGAAAAATTGAAAGTTCTCGTAGCAGATGGAAGCGAGAAAAACAATTAAAGAAAAAGGAAATGGAAAGAACTGAAGCTTTTATGACATATTACAAGTTTGCTGTTGAGTATATAAGCTATAGTTGAACCGTTACGTATGATGAATTTAAATACCATAAATATAAAATTTAATTGAAGCTACAAGGTGCCACGTACAAATGCGAACAAAATATTACAATATTTTCGTTTTAATTGAAAATATTACAGATACGTATAGCGCGCAAGAAAAAACCAATGAGTTGCATAAAAACTGAAAGTTTGGGATAACTTGTCAATTCACCAGGCCTTCGTCGATCAATTTGCAGGATATTTTTTAGTTAATTAATCAGATTCGACTTAAGTAGAAGCTTTATAATTAAGGTGAGGTATAAATCGTATACTACAATGTGTCCGTGTCGTTGAGACGAGAGTCAAAGTTTCCGTTCCCAATCGAAACCAGCTTCCTTTATTGCATCGACGCGATCAAATATTTGAGAACGTTACCACTCAATGGCGATTTGCATGTGAATGTGGCAGCCAGCGCGTCGTCGACGATATTCTCAGCCTCCCGGCATGGCTCGCGGCTGGGAAAGGGTCAAAGAAGTCGGCGGGCATTCGTTCGAAATTCGTACATATAAAAGGAATCGGTGTGATTGACGAAGAATCGAGAAGCATTACCGTAAGAAAAATCCGAAGGTCACAATTCGTAAAATGATAGCCTTTCGCCATTCAAGGTGTTAATGTCGTCGCATCGGGTGGTATCTTTTCAGAAAATTACACTTGCCCGCACAGAAATAATCGGTATATCAGTTCGGACAAGCGAAGGCGGAACACTCGTGTTAATTAGCGCGAGGGGTGTTGTAAATTAACGCCCAAGTTGTAAATATTGCGCAAAATAAAAATCGATACGACAATTTCGGTCTCGGTAGCGATTTAAATCTTCGCACGGCACGACATCGTCACCGTGAGAACGATGAAAGATGCTCGGAGAAAGACGACGATAATTCGACGACATCTGTTAGATTGACCGAGATCGATGGCCATTGGCACGATTGTGTGTGCCCTCCGTGCATTCGCTCCGCGCGCATACCGCATACCGATGCCCGCACGGGAGAGCCGGTAATTGCGGGGATGACATTTCTCTCCGTTTTAATCAACCGGAGAAACTTTTTATATCATTGTGTCGTCGTCAGCGCAAAATCATCCACGGACTGGCAGCGAGACGCACGGCGAATCGGTCGCTCGTTGAGATTTCACCCGTCATGCCACGCTTTAACGTCGTTATTCCTCGGCTCAGGTTTATAATTCGCGGGCGTGCCGTCCTAACGTACATCTCATCTCATTATTATATTATATAAAGCTCCGCGCTACACGATATATCCGCAATATTGTTTTGCCGCTTTGCGATTGCCGGCGTGTGCATTTAATTGAAAATTTTAATGCGCCACGCCATGCGGCTAACGCAAACGATAGCTGGAAATTCGTACGTTAACACGAACGTGATCGAATCGATTAATATCGACGCGTCGCGTCGCCGCGACGCGTATTACGCGCGTCACGCGCCGTTGACGATATTCGCCTCTCTATATACCTGCGAGAAATAATTTCCGCGCCCGATTTCGCGCGCATTATCCAAATTCCGAATGCAGCCGCACGGTCCGGAGGGACGTTATTGCCTATGCAACTTTGTAATTCCGTCTGCGTGCGATCTCATCCGTAGGCAGGGCCCCGCAAAATTGCCATGCCAAAACCCGGGGCCGAAACAACCTCCCCCCGCGGAAGTGGAGCGAGAACCGCACGTCGTGATTTCACCTGTCACGCCATGTCGAGAGATATCGAAGCTTTCTTCTCGCAACAAGGGCCGCAACGTCCTTCATACGAAATAACGTATCATTCCTGATACCACGGTGCGATAGCGACTTCAAGTTCCCACGCTCAAATACACGATTCCCCGGAGTTCGCGGTATCGGATTAATCGAAAGACTCGATTCTTCGATTTTTGCCAGGTGAATTCTTCAAAGTGAACCTTCCGTATTATCATGTGACGCTTTTAAATCGACCAAAATCATACCAGCTCTCTATATCGCAGTTATATTTTCGCGATAAAAATATTATTTGATATATAACTACCGCTTTTTCATTTTATTCTAAATTATATACTTGTAAGCGACGTTGACTCTTAAGACTGATTTACTTTTTAACACTTGTCAAAATTTGATACATTTTCTAGCCTACGCGTAAAAGAGATGGAGAGATGGAGAGATAGAATTAGTGACAGATAAATAATTCTAAGCCCCGAGACGAAAATCATAAATTCGCAATCCTTTCGGGCTGCAATCCGAGACGGATATCCTCAAGTTGAGAGCCACTCGACAACGTGTGTGGTCCGTTCTGGCGGCGAGGTGCCGACACTCGAAGCTTCCCCCTCTTCTTTAGTCGTCGTCGTCGTCTTCTTCTGCTTCTTCTTCTTCTCCGGCTTCTTCCTCTTCTTTCTTCCTCCTCGCATCTTTTTTCCTCGTTTTCTCCTCTCCTTCATTGTTAACCTCGCTCTTCCACCCTTTCTGCCCTCGTCGCGTCTCGCTTCGCCCCGCAGCGCGAACGACATGAGGTCCTTTTCCCTCCTTTCTGCCCTGCCTTCCTTTTTTTTCTCCCTTCGGCCGCTGCCTCGTCTTGCGTGCGCGCGGGCGCGCGCGCGCGCGCGAGCGAGTGCGAGCGTGTCATTATACACCGTCCGCTCGGCACGAATCTACTTTAGGAGGCCTCGCCGTGTCCTCCTCCGATTCCTCGCGGTGGACATGCTACCCTCTCTGGCCCTCCCATTGGCTGAGCTTATTACCGGCTCATCTAATACCGTCCTCCTTCCTCTCGTTAGCCTCGCTTCGTTTGTACGCTCAGGTGCTCTCGCATCGTCTCGTATCTGCGCCGCGCGCGCGCGCTCCGGACGAGACCGGCTTCTGGATCGCTAATCCAACGCACAAGCCGGCAGTGGCGAACGTTTTCTGGATACTGAAATGGTGCCGAAGAAAATAATTAGCTGCCCGAGCGATCGTCGCGTATCTCGTTTCGCCTTCTCGGAATGTTTGCTGTAAACGCGCGTCCAAGTAGTACCGCGCCGATTTTGTCACGTTATTGCAATCAAATCGTACGAGCCTGATCGGAAAAAAACACATTGCAGTTTTCGCCAGGAAAATAAATTTTATGAACACTGTAATGTCGCATTATTTTTATTTTTATAAATATAAAATATCTGAATGTATGAACAATAAAATATGTTAACGTTTTGTGATGTTATATTACAAAGATATATATATTTAGATAATGGATGTTGCAGAACAAAATATATCAGAATATTGAATTTTTGCAACATCAAACCATTGATAATAAAATAATAGAATGAGAAAATTTTAAAGGCCCTAAAGCATTACAATACTAAAAAAAAAGTTTACATCCTTTGTCTTTCTATCTCCTCACCGATTCCCTTGGTTGTCAGTGAAGAAATCGTTCGAGCGAAATACGAACAGGATTCGCATCTTCTTTCTCTCCCTTTGCGAATTCGTTCGCCCGCCGTTACGTCACGCTACCGTGGCGTAACAAGGTGCAGTTTTTACGGGCTCGCAACATAATTAGCCGCTCGTTTGCATAGATCCGCAACGGCGGACCCGAACGTCAAACCACCAGTGTACATCCGCTCGTTCGAGAACGTACAGCCGGCTTCGTTAGAATGACTGCGCGCGCTCTCGCTTCTATTATTTCTCACTTTTAAGAGACTTTTAACCCATAAGCATGTATGTAAGCGTGCTGCAAGCTGCAATCATATATCTTCTGTTCGCATAACTTATTCTACTATTCATGTATCAAAAAATTGAAATATTATCAATTATGATCGTGATAAAAGTATCACATTTATCAAAATAATTCATCTTATTAGTCTCCCCTTTTCATGAAAAACGTATCTGCATTATGTAAAAAACGCAACCTCGATATTTTGCGAAAAACGAAATAAAATAAACCGAGTGATCGAATGACGAGGAATAACAAACAATGCGAATTGGTGGGCACGTCGATACCGAGACGTGAAATCGTGGTCGGAGCATTCGCAATCACCAGCACGAGGTACGGATCGAGTTAATATTTTCCCGGACAGTTGCACCGAGGGGACCGGGTCGTTGTGGAAAGGGAAAACAAATCACGGCGCGTGTCTGGCATACCAGACCCTTCGTAGGTCGCACCCTTATGTAAAATGTCTAAGTGGCTCTCTCGTAGCGCGCCAAAACGAAAATATTTGTCATTGCATCACTCCGAAATCAAATTGAATTCGTGTCCTCGCTCGAATGTTTTCATCACGTTAAAGTCATAATTTAGGGGGAATGTTTTATTTCTTGCCATAAATAACAGCGCGATATAAATTGTATATCCTAATTGATAATATCAATGTGGATTTATTTTTATCAACAGTGACATTATTGTCTGACTTGTTTCATTTAATTTCAAGTATAAAGTTAATAAGTACAACAAGATATTCAATAACATTCATACAAACGCTCATTTTCGTGTTATCTGAGAATTCTAAAAATTGACAAATCTGATACTCTATAAATTATCATTTTATAATCATGGTAACGTCAAACTTCGCAAATTCCATCGTGGTGCTTTTTCATCGATCTTTCACCCTCTGTATCCTCGGAACTTATCCATCAAGCGAATCGCTAGGAGTACGCGGTTCATAAGTTCATTTCAAAATGAAAAATTCGGGGCCACGTATCGATCGGCTATGGCCCGGTCTGGAAGCCCGAAAAAAATGATACCTGTCAGAGCGGGGATTTTTTCGAGACTTCAGGTGGTCCCGCTCACCCTTCAAGGAGCAAGCTCAGGTGCTCCGTGGCTCATTATATTCGTAATAAACGCGCGGCAGGCGGCGGAGCCTGGAGCAACGGCAATTATCCGGATTGCTGTAATGTCAGTGATTAAAAGAACCTAATGAGATACCATTAGAATAGGCGGCCGGTCTTTCGCGTCTTCTTGCGCGGTTTGAAATTCCGGTAGCGAACGCCGCGCCGCTTAAAACGTAGTATGCGAACGAGTATTCGCCCGCATAATTATGATGAGCGGTGGTGGGGCAGCACGGGGACCGTGCAGCGGTTATACTCAATGCTGACATCGCGGAATATTTTAGAACGCGAAAGCAATGGCATCCGCGTATTCTCCCGACTTGCGAGAACGGAACGAGCACGCGACTCGAATTAACTAATTTCGAATTTTCTTTCCCTCCACGATCTCTAGACGTTCTCGAGTACGATAAGTGGATTGATATTATCTCACATTATTTCCTTATTTTTCATGTAAATATTCGTTCCGTAAAATGAGAGATGCAAACAAAAATAAAAATATATATGAAATAATAGATTATTTTGAAACATGGACGAACAGTTCCATTGGTATTTTGCGCCTTTGATATCCGGGCAGCGATACGATCCCAATTCGTAGTAGGCGCCTATTTATGTAAGAGGGGTTGGAAATTTGTTAGAGTGTCGCGTGACATAAGCCAGGAGACAGCTTACCGAGATAAGCCATGTCGCCGCGCCGATTATGGTTTTCATAGAGCGACCCCTTGTCGACAGCATCGCCTCGGGTTGGCAGTTCCTTAAGTACACGTGTCATGTCGGGTGCCTTACGTATGATACAGTTATATGTGATTAATATACAAGCGAACGGGAGCCATTGAGACTTTACAAACTGTGCGTATACGCCTCGTTTAAATAACCTTTGCCATTAAACGTACGAGCGGTATATTTAGTAAATTCTTCTTTTGCAAATTTCAACAATAGTTTATTGTCAATTTTCTAATAATGTACAAGCTGCTTTTTAAAAACTGCAATTTTGATTGTAACGACTGTTTTAACGAGCAGTTCTCTTTATTCTTTGAGCATTAAATTATCTTGTTTTATTTTGTAAAATTGTTTATTAATAATATTAATTTTAATATTAAAATTTAATATTAAAAACCCTCGTAAAAGGCTTCTACTCACACGTATAACTTTTCGAATAAATCTTAGCGGCAATTGAAATTCTATTTCTTTTTTCATAGGTAGAAAAAGATTTAGAAAATGCTATATAGAAAATGTAATAAAATTATTAATTGACCCCTTGCCAAATATGAACGCTGGTTTGACACCTCGTAAATGTACTCGCCTAATACAAATAATTGAAAAACTATAAAACATAAATAAGAAAAAGATATTCGTAATGCGAAGCATCAAGATTTGAGAGATGGAAATTCTATGTATAATTGCAAGCTTCTTTCGAACATCAAAATACTTACAGGATGATTCACCAGGTGTCTTGTAATTTGGACAGGAGAAGTTTCGCATGGAATTTAAGTAATTACATAAAGGGCAGAATTTAATCTGTTTTCATGGCGTGAAATTTTATTTTGTTCACGTCTTTGTCGTTCGCCTGGATTAGCGATCTCGTCCGTCGCGCGGTGGTGAGAAACAAACGCGATGGGAAGCCCTCGCTGGCACGGTCTGTATACATGTATGCACGCCCACACCGCGTGTGCGTGTACAAGGCCACGGGCGCCCCCAGAATTCAATTTTCAGCTTGATTTGTCAGGCCGTCACTGCCAAGAGAAACTCTCGGAGCCTATTTCGCGCCGCTCGGCTCACACCGGCAGCTCTCGCCAACCAAGCAGATTCTTTCGTTTCGCTTTTTACGACCAACCCATGAAAGCCCGAGGAGAGAGAGAGAGAGAGAGGAGGAGATGGAACTACCATCAAGAATAAGAAAAATCAATGGGCACGTGAAAAATCACGACACGATATAGAATTAAAAATTTTTCAATAAATTTTTTGCTAAAGCTGCAGCGTGATAAAGACATTTCATGAAGAATTATGTAGTTTGCTAACCAATCGAGTATTGAAGCATAAAAAATTTGTGGTTTAACATGTCACAGTTTTTTTTAGGAAAAACGTTAAAAATAAATTGCCAGTTTGGCATTCAACTAATTATTTTTCATGCAACCTCACAGACTTTTGCTCTAATAATTAATTATTTGCAAATTATGTTAAATATTTCTTCGAACTATATTAGATATATATTATTTTAAACTTCTGGCAAACTTCTTATTTCTAGATACTTTTTCCTATTTGATATTTTGTTTTACATTGTGTAACTTTTACAGCGTTCGACACAATCAACCTGGAGAGGTTGATGTGTAATATGCATATAATGATCTCATAAATTAATAAAAGAGAAATGTAATAAAGAAAATGAAAAAATATCTACATTGCGTCAACCGCAGTGCTGGCACATATATATCTCTCGCGGTTGCAAATAAAGTGCATCACAAGAAAACAGCAATGCGCTCTTTACATATATAAACATACTGCCAGCGATAAGAAATAATTTATTATATAGAAAATATAGTCATTTAATGTACGCGTTGATTAGTTTCTGACGAAGTTCTTTTAATTACAATCGTAATTGGAAGCGGCAGTCTATATACTTATAGATTTCCGTGACACTATTTCTGCGAGTTAATTTGCGATCGCGGGCACATCGTAAATAATATCAGTTATAAGTGTAATAGTGCGTAATCGCGTTCACGTGTATGCGTAATTGCAGGTCTAACCAGTTTGCGCATAGATCCATGTAAATTCCATGCAATTACGATTCGTTAGCACGTTATCTGAGAAAATGCCTTTCTTATAACGACAGAAATATCTTGCCCAAGTGTCGCTAACTAGTTACTGGAATAGCTGAACCGATCGATTCTTTCTCTTGTAACTAATTGTAAAGTTTAATTTACTCTATTAAGATAAAATTATTAATTAGCTTAAAATAAGAGGAAATATGCAATAATGTTATTCTTTTAAATTTTTTTGTTTGTGTTTCCTTTTCTAGATTGGATCTTTGTCCATCAAAGATGCATTGTTAAATGCATGAAAAAATATATCGATCAACCGTCGCACGTTTAATTTGCCAAATTTTTTTTCGATCCTTCCAATGGAATTTTTTGTCGTAATAAATAAAATCAGATAAGAGAGCACGCTCCTGACCGATGGTACGTCCGATAACGAAAGTGCGGAATTTTCTGTCATAAAGACGTGTATTCTCGATGTCGTTAATACGACTCGCCGGACGAACGTTGCGCCTCGATCGACCGGCGTAAGTGCAGGTTCGCGCAAAGGCCGGCCATATAATACGCAATTAATTCCGCCATCTTTCCCCGCCGGCGTATTTGCGCGCATTTTCGTGCCGCCGTTTCCACAGACATGGTTACGCGATCGGATACGTTACCGCGCACTTGACTATGGGGTTACGATCGGCGCAGTCGTTCGCTCGTTATTTCGATCGGCGCGGCGCAGCGCGGCGCGGGCGAACGAGCTACACACACACGGCGAGCGACGGAGGCAGAGGGTAATAATGAGAGTGGTAGGGCGCGAGGAAGACTGAGAAGGAGTCACGCGAGCGATCGCATACACGTGAGGCGTGCAGAAAAGCGCTCGCGGAGAACTCGCGCCGCTGCGAGAACTTCGGATGCGGCTCCGTGGGAGGGAATCGCAAAGGCGATCGCGTCGAGCTGCATCGATTCGACTTGCCAGTCGGCGAAACGAAATCCCGTGATATGATCCTGCGATATATGATATGCCAAGGTTTTATCGCAACATTTTCGTGCACATCGCGCGACGATTTAACGATTTGACGATTCCCGACATATGCAGGATGATTCAAGACAACCACTTGTCCTTGAAATTTCATATTCCTGATCTGCTCAATTCTGAGATAAATTTTTTTTCTTCGAAAATTTTCTCCGAAGCTTAATTTTTTAATTATGAAGAAATAATTAATTAATTACAGGTCAGGTAAAATAGATAGAAAGTTCAGCTATCGGATTGAAAAAAAATCATCGTAATCTCTACATCTCATGCTAATTTCACCTCGTGAATCCGAAGACGATGTCACCTGATAAGACGAAGCGATAAAATATTATTTAACAATTGAAAATGGAAGTAGGCTGAGCGACAATTTCCTCATAAATACCGCGATGAAATTGCGTGCATCTGACGGCGAGATCTCGCGGCGCGATTAAGAGACGTTTGGCTCTAATTGTAAACCGCAAACTCCTCCACCCTTCATCTCCGAGACTCAAAGCTGCGTACTCTCGCATCCTTTTTTCTCCGCGTCTCATCTGGCGTCACCGATTTAATTAACTTATTCATTCCAGCACGTTACTCCTAATTAAACGTGAACTGTAACACCTCGGCGCGACTGGGCGAAAGCGCCTTCATTGCGGTAAGAAAGATCCGATAAGCGCCGTGCTTAATGAATGGAGAACGCGGCGCGCCTTCGGCCCGAGGAATCGAGAACCAAACAAAAACGCATCCATATCGATTTATCCGATCGGTCCGCATCGGCGAACGTTCGCTCGATGCTTTTTTCGGCGAAACACGACAAGAGAGAAGGAGAAGACGGCAGACTTCCGCGCTTTCGCGAAAATTGAATGATTCTCGCATCGCGCTGCCGTTGCCTCATTATGAAGGAAGAGATAAATGATAAAGTCGAATCACGTCGATCTCGGAAGTTTACTGTTTTGCGGAGTCTTCGCCTCCGGTTTATCTCGCCTTACATTTTTGTTAATATTTAAACACGTTTAACGTTTAGAGAGAAAGAACAAAATTGATAAAGAACGAAATTCAAGTGAATAAGTAAATTTAAATATAGAAAAATCTAATATAGATAAATACAGATAATCTAAATATAGATAAATTTAAATATAAATATCGTCAAAATGTACATATACTTTTTTCCCTAAAATTTGAATCGATCCAAGATATACACATCAAGTCGATACATATCCTTGTGATTAATTTTAAAAAATAGTTTTACGGAATAATTATTTTATTTTTAGTTACGACTGAATCTTTTAGAAGTAATTAGAAAATAAATCAAAATTTGATTTATTTTAGTGATCGCTTGTCCGCCATGGACATATGAAATCGGCAACGCGTTGCGGAATTTCTCGGGAATCGTTTTCACGGATACGCTCTTCTCTGTTTCCCTTCTCAAAAGTATCCGAAAAGCCGCTGTCAGCTGTGGAAGTGTCGAAGGGTCGCGATGCGGATTCGCGAGGGGGCGAGAAGGGACGGGAAAACGAAGAAACTGATTCGACTATCGTGGGAGCGATGGGGCGGAAGAACGGTCGGGGAAAGAGGAAACGACTTGGTTTGTGAAAAGGCGCGGAAAGATGGGCGCCGCGCGTGGCGGCGCGGGGGGGAGAGGGAAACTAAGAGGGGTTAAAGGGAGGGTCAAACGAAGAGAGAGAAGCCCGAAGGGCCGAGGAGGGCGGGCGCGAGAGAGCATAGGCTTATTGATTCCGCGGGGTTAGTGTGGCCGTAGCTTACAACACGGCTCTTCCGGTTCTCTTCAGCCACCCGCGCGCGCGCGCGGATAGTACGTGCGCTTACATACACATACACGTACAGCCGGAGCGTCTGCGTTCAACGAACACGTGTCAGAGGTTACGTAAACAGAATGATTGATACATTAGCCTAGTGCCTGCCCTCTCGCCTTATCTTTTATTCTGAGCGTTGAATTGATTTCTTTGGAGGCGAGGCACACGAGCCGAGGGTGCTCCACGGAAACGTAATGAATCGCGCTTTCCACCCCCTTTTATGACGATGAAATTCCAACGTCCGGAAGGGAGGGAGCGGACAAAATTGTCTGCATCGCGATGGACGGGCGATCCCGCCGCTGTTATCAGTGGAGCTCGCCGGTTAATTTGACGATCGTAAATTAAGGAGCGCGCCGGTAATTGGTTCGCCACGGTACGCGCGATAACATCGCGCTACTTCACTCTCTCCCACTTTATTTGATTTGAGTATACAATTGCGGGAGGAGAGTGCAAGAGCGCTTATATATTGCCCCGACGGCTTCTCGCTTAAATTATAACTGACACATTGCACTTCAGAAATTGCACACTTACACCTGATATCGCGCGCCTTACGATTCGCACGCAACCGGCCACTTCATAGCTAATTAACAAACGTTAAATAAACACGATTGCTGATCGCGGATTACAAATTACAAAATACGTAGCAACATCAAAGTCGATCAATTTTACGGACGGAAGTTTCTGTTCGAGAATCTGCTTTATCTCGGCTCGGAAAAAAAATGTTCGGTACGAGTACACGTCAGCGCGTAATTGGATCGGAGTGACGTTCGGCGGATTGAATTACTTGATATTGCTGTTTTAAAGAGAGATTGAAAAATAAAAAAAGGAACGCGATTTCGCACCGTTCGCATTTATCGGCGCCGTTTGCCCCTCTCGACAATCGATATCGGTTCCCATGGTGATGCCCCGCTCTCACTACTTGTTACCCACATTCACCTTAAATCACTTCCAACCACTTTGTACTGTTCAACACCCTAGACACTTGTATTTACAATGCATATTCAGCAAACGGTTTGCGTTTGCAAACAGATTTAGGTTGACAAAATTGACCATAAAATTAAAACTAAAATTCATAACGGCACTTTTTGGTAATCTGAGACACAGTTGCTCTATTATAAACTATTATTATTTCTAATTTAGCAAGAAAATTAATGTTCCAATTTAGAAAATTAATTACCAGATATAATAAAGACTGTTAAATATAACATAATTTTATGATATTTTAAAATTTACACACGCGCGACAGACTCTAAATCGTCGTAATTAATAAAGAAATTATTAAGAATGTCAATTACTTAACAATTGTCATTTTCTTATTCAGCATTGGATCAGCATTGGATTAAATTACCAGCATTGGATATGTATTCTTTTAAATCCGGTCTACAATAGATATAAAAAAATATCTTTAGCCTTTTACTGCTTTCTAAACTGTGACGTTAATCTACTCTAAGTTCTAAGCTCAAACATTTCCAATTTGATCAATTCGTTTAAAACTTACGATTTAAGGATGAGGGATTACGATTTAAAGCTGGTTTTTGTAGAAAAAATATCATAGTTTAAAGCTTGGAGCAATGGCTAAAGGCTTTTACTCATTGTAGATCTGATTTTGTACAACAAAATTTATATTCTTTCTCTTAACTGTAGCAGTTGTATTATAAGACCTCGATAAACTTTCCTCCTAGCGAAAGGATCGTTTCCCCGTTAACGCGTCGCATACCTTTTTCTCGAGATACGTGACAGCCGCAACGACGTGTAGCGTTTTGTTATTCAAATCAGACCAGAGCGAACCGCGCGTGATATCTTTTCCGATATCGGTTCGACCCATCTGGTGCGGCTATTTTTGCCTTGATGCGACAGTGTACCGGATCGAAACGAGCCGCCGATCTAAGTTGGCATTATACGTATACCTATACGTCCGATCGATAGATCCTATCAACGTGAAATGGAAAGGAAGCCACGATAGAGGGACAACCGACCATTTGTTGCACATTCGCGTTCGACGTTATAAGTACGACAATCATTTTACGAAGGCAATAAACTGTGAAGTTTCTTTATTCGTCTTCTCTTTCTATTTTTTTTCTAAATTTTTATTATTTTTAAAAGTGCTAGTAGTTTTTTATACTTATATTAACTTTTTTTTTAACTTCCCATATAGAGAAGCAAACGAAATTTTCGGATCGCGTGAAATCTGTGGTTCTTGCCATCGTTTCTTACGCTACTGATATTATTTCAACATTGTCGTTTCGCGCACAAGTGCCAATTAACGCATCTGTCTAACTTACTTGAGCCGCGCACCATGATATTCGATTCACGTCGGTGCACACGTGCGCTCGTGTTTACCTCTGTAAACACCGGGCGGGACAAGGCCGTGGAATGCGAGGCTCATCTCGCGGTACCGTCTCGCGCCGCCTCCTTCGGTTGATCCTTTCGCTGTCCTCTCCTTTCTTCTTCGTCGTCCGCGGGATTTTTCTCGTCTGCGAGGGCGCGCACTGCGTGTCGCCCCGGCCGTAGCCGACGACAGTGATGAACGCCCTTGCGGTTTGCTTCTCTATCACCGGCGCGGAAAGACGATGGCGGCCGAAGACGACGACGACGAAGAAGAAGAAGAAGATCACGACGGCGACAGGCGGGACGAGGTGGGAGACGCGGTACCATGAGAACCAGATCGTGTGCGCGAGACGTATACGTTGGACGTACTAACGACTGGCCTCTTTGGTCAGGGAGGAGGTAAAAGGGGAAGAGAAGACAACCAGGGAGGCATTACCGAGTGACGTTTTATTTAGTACTCGAATTCTCAAAAGTGCGAACGTATCCCCTTGCCCCTCTCTGCCTCTCGGAGGATCCTTCTTGACGAATGGAGGAAGTTGGAGCTGCTCGATTCTTTCTTCCAGCGAGAGTTTCGTGGAAGAGCACGTCTGTCGAGCTGCGCTTCTTGCGCAGCGCCGCGTGTAATGGCATGCCGTTTAATTAAGTTAAATGTTGACGAATGAAAGTTTGTTCGTCTGAGCGGTCGTGACGTTGGCGCGAAATTTATTGTCGCCGCTACGACGACGTGATCCTCGTCGGAGAACGCGACTCGTATCTCGTGTATTCGGCGACTAGGAATCATTCAGCTAAATTAAATAACGAGCTCGCCGACTCTTAAACCTTCGGTATATATCACCTTAGCGCCATGTCGAAAGATAAACAAATTATTCACGCTTGATTGTATGACTAATTACTCGTGTGATTGCGCGCATATATCTTAGATAAATAAAGGCGTAGCGTATCTACCCTCGGAGCTTAACTCCCACGACGGTGGTCCACGGTTTCCACCGTGTTATTCGGTAATAGAGCTCGGCGATCATCTTGGGGCTCGGAAATGCAAATTTCCGAGTCGGAGTCGCCGGTCGTGTCGCACCACGTCGGCGAGCAGACGTCGGCACGGCGTGAGGCGTCGGTTGATCGAACGTGCCACGGCATTTGTTGCCCTCGCTTAAAGGCGGGATAAAATCTCTTCGCCAACCCCTCCGCACAACGCGGTGTCCCATAATCTCCCATAAGCGATTCCCGGCGCTGTGACAGGCACCCTTTACGCCCTCCTTCGTCTCCCTCCGTCTCGCGACCGGCGTAAAATCGTAATGAAGGGCGTCCGCGCCCGCGCGCGCGCGCGCGGCGAAGGGAGGCCTCACGTGAACGACGAAGGAGTTCGAGGGGTCCCGCGGAGAAGGCTGAGACCACCCATGCCACGGCGGGCTCGGCAAAAAACGCCGATGGAAATGCCGGTCGGTGTCGATTTGTCAGCCGTGGAAAGCCATATATGCGTCGCCGCGTGAAGTCGCGCGCTCGGCGACCAAAAGGAAAAAGGGAAAAATTTACGACGATCCCGCGACTTTACGCCGGGCGCGGCGCCATTCGCGGTTGAGGCGCAGCATGGGGCCGATTAGCGCGAGGAAAAGTAAGCCGGAAACACCATCGCTGAGATGATCCCACGAGCCTCCAAGCTTCGCAGAGGGCACGCGAAACGCCTCGCAAATGACTCCTTTGACCTGACGGTCTTATTGGCAGGGATCGAGGATTCAATATGATAGGCTGGATATTAAATTACATTGACGATAAGTAATTTACATCGTTCTTTATATATTATGAACGTTTGAATATTATAATACCGGTTCCATTTAGAAGAATGATATCATGTACTTGTAATTGTGTGCTGTTATTATGAGCACTCTCTTCTTTTTAAATTGTATCACATTTTTAAATTAAAACAAAGAGTAATTAAATTAACGATATTAATTACTACAAATGAAACATGTCCAAGAGTTTATATGCAGCACGAAAACTGCTATAATTTAAAAGCCATTACGAGGGGAAGTTCGTCCAGGAATAATATTAAAACGGTTGAAAAGGATGACAGAATATAAATTTTAATTAAGCCTCGAAAGAATAATTTAACAAAGTTACACTTTGATTATTAAGAATAAGCTTGTTACCGAAATATACAGCCTTGATATGTGTCCTTCGTTCAAGAGTTGTCGCGACAATGTCCAAGGCAGAATCTTCCAATTAGCAACTTTTCCGCGTTGAATCCTGTCTTCAAGAATGTATCGGCGCTTCAGCACTTGTTCAGGGGCGGATTTTTTGTAAAAATAACATTTTTCAGAAGAATCGTTCCGTTTCTCCAACAATTCAACTTTAAATTCTCATGATATGCATAGCATATATAAACTAAAACGTTTAATCCTATTTTTATCCGTTTATCTATAGTAAGAAATTTGAACATTTTTTCTAGACATTTTTAAAATTACATTATAATATTTTATTAATAACAATTATTTTAATTATTATTAATATTTATTATTGTTATTATTATTATTATTGATTAATAATAATAAATTCTAGACATTAATTTTTACAACATTTTATTAATAATAAATTATATAACACCACGAAACATATAGTTTCTGAATGTTATTGATTGTCATTGAACAGAATTCATATCAATACGATAATTTTGTCTTCCGATTTTTCCACGTGAAAATGTGATGTTTTATTAATTTCCATATATGGTTCCGTCCCTGTGTGCCAATGTACCTTCATGAACATATTCATGACTTTGTGCAGACGCGTTTTCACTCGCGCTACCCGTTTCATCCTGTTTTTAGCATGGTTGTTTAATCGCGAACGACTTCTTCCATCGTCGCGCATCCAGCCGAACGAATTACCTCATTAATTCAGCATTCGACCGAGCCTCATCGGTTTAGTTGTAACGCGCAAATTACGTAATCATTATTGCCGGTACCGTTACCGGAGCGTTTTCGTCGCCTCGCACCGTATCGGTTCTTTTTTTTTTACTTTCCCGTCGACCGAATTCTCGCCGACTGTCCCTCGTCGTCGGTAATCGCGAGGTATCTCGTGTCACTTTGTGAAGTATCGCCGCTTTTAACGACAGGAAATTAGCGTCGTTCTTCCGTTTCTTCGCTAATGGAATTGAATTCGCGACGCGGCAAATATGTAAGGATCTACATTATACACAATTTCGAGCGTCATTCCGCTGATTCCGGGACTTTGACGGGTTTCGGAAAAAAAAAAGCAGACATGGAGTCGCCGATCCTTGCGTGACACCTGCCACGTTAGATTTAATCGTGCTGCGCTTAATGAGATTTCTCCTCGCCGATCCGTCGGATAAAAAGTCACGCGGCAATGTGTTTAAATAAAAAAGAAAACTCGCACTTGTACGGTAGCGGCGTGTCAACGAGTTTTTGTCGTATTTGTTACGACGTCGCACATACCTCGTACGCAGATGCACCGCCCGGATACTTCTCCCACGAGGGAAACGTCTCCGTTGTCGGAGCAAACGTCGTCGCGGCGAGCGCTACCGGCGATGAAGCCGAATTAATTAATACGCTCGTATATTAATGTCCGAATGAATGATTATGACTGGATGGAAACCCGCGCGCAGACATCGGCATCGGCCCGATCCTGTCGTAAATGGGATAGCAAGTTGGACGGATAGCGAAGCACGGGGCTTGCGTCTTTATTAATAACCCACGACGACGTTGACCGATTAGAAGAGCTCGGGTAATTACCATACACATTCGTACGCCCGATGGATGAGATGAATCACGCGTGAGCATCGCGATTTCTCCCATCACGTCACATTCTTCCTGATTCTCCGTGGAACGAGGATCTGAAGTCTTAAGTGGAGCAACGGGTCGCGCGATAAAGTACGCGTATGGATTTTCTCAACGATTTACGAGCTGGATAGAGAAACGTCTTAACTGTTTGATACCTTTTTTGAATAAGAGAATGATTTTACAAACAGCGTATAGTTTTCACGTTTATAGTTTAACATATTGACTGCCATGTCACCAGTATACAATTCTAACTTATTTGTATTATAATATTTTGTACTCTCTAAAATTTTTGGAGTGAAATTTTCACTCTAATCATGGTGTCACTGGCCAGTACACTCCATTTAGAGTAAATATTCACTCCAATGGAGTGAATTAATTCACTCTAAGAGAAAAGACGAAAAATTTCACTTTTATTTTTGAAGTGAAGTTAATATTCACTCCAACTTGAAGTGAAATTGCCTTCTTTTGTTACTGTAAATTGTAAAATATTAC
>VBVR01003519.1:0-17347 GCA_011638315.1 Tetramorium parvispinum
ATGTATAGATATGCATATAGCCTCTCACTATACAAGCGATGAAAAATGATCTAAAGACTGTTGATTATTTTCATTCTTGATTAGAGGTTTCACGACTGATCTTTTATTGTATTCAAAATGGAGTATCCTTTATTGCTATTATTAATCATTAAATTCCAAATATGGAGCGTTAAATATCTCTTCACGATTCATTAGCAGAATAAGCATGAAACGTAATGCGTTCAATATATCGTCAACGAATATCATATCGCGCCACTTGTTTCGATCGCGTTGTTAATTATAATTAGCATTTAAAGAAAAAAAACGATGTTGTGTTCCTTTATTTTTAGTCATTGACATTTTCATCATTTGATCGATTATATCCCGCAATAATTGTGAAGCTTCGACCAACGTGCTTACTCAATAATTAATTAAGCGTACATATTAGTCTTTAATACGATTTTTATGATAACGTTCTGGTGAAATGGAAGAAGTAGTCTGAAACGGTTGACGAATCAATGATTGCCTTCGGCAATTCAATAACCCGACTTCTTTTTTGTTTCATTAAATGTTCCATATATATCATAATATGTACGCCTCACACAAGAGAGCGTCTAGGGACGTGAAAGGTTACCAAAGCTTAGAGAAGATAAGGTCTTAGTTTTGCTACTTATCCATGATCTTTGTAATCTCGAGGGAAACTTTGGTTCTCATTAGGCGTAACGATCGAATGAGATTTATTAATATCTCGCAGTGACACTGCCAACTTCTTCCTACGCATTAGATCACCACCGGACATCGTCTTTATCGTCCATCCTCCCTGTTTTTCTTCACTTGTCTAGCATGTCTTCATATCGTATATCTGTAATCAGCCTGTTTTTTATTGATGATGATGATGATGATGATGATGATGATGATGATGATGATGATGATGATGATGATGATGATGATGATGATAAAATGAAGAAAAAAGTAGCAAATAAATGTTTTTCCATTCAAGGACTGGTCTCTTTTTATTTATCTCACCACACGACATTGTCGATTATCCTTGTCAAAATTATTTCTCACTTGGCTTGAATGGAAAAACCCAAACGCGACCAACTTCAATTCCTAGAGATATGTCGATGAAAGAGACAGAGAAGGGAGAAAATTCTATTTTTCGGCTAATTTTTGGATTTGTCGCATCATCTATCTTCACGAAAGCGAGTCCTTTCCTTATTTTGATTAATTTTTCTAAACATTGATGTTTACATTCGTTCGGTTACGTTTCTTAGTTTTTTGTTTTTTTTTGTTTTATTTTGGTAATGATTAATTTTTCCATTTCAATTGCCAAGAGTGAAAGATTATCCATTGTTTCCCACGTCGCCCGGTTGATGTCGAGTCATTTTAAGTTATATCACAGTTTCGAAGCACGAATATGACGCATCAACCTGTCGAATAATTCTGCATACGATTAGAAATAGCACTCGATCTCGAGGCTTACTTTACTTTGTTTATCATTATTGCTGTTTCGAAAGATTGCAATAGTTGAACAGTGACGATGAAATTTAGTATAATTAAAATCAGTTAAACATTTTAGCGGAGTAAAAGATTGATAATACCGTATGCTCTTCAAATATCAAATAGTCAAATCATCTAAAACTATATAATTATAACTTAAACTATAACGAATTTATCAAGTATGTTGGATTATGTCAGCCTGCGTGAATTTATATAAAATAGTATTTTAATTTCTGAAATCTATGTTTATACATATATCATTGTCATTATACTTGCACTAAATATATTAAAATTTTGTATATATAAGTACAAACGAAAATATCAATAGCTAGATAATGAAGATTAAACATCAAGCCAAACGACTGTAATTTTGTAACGCGGCGACACTACTTTGAGCATAAAAGGGCACACTCGTTCAGGTCATTGTTATATTTTTGGATGTAAATTTTGTGTGTATGTGTAACACACGCACGCACGCACGCACGCACACGCACATATATACTATTTATATAATTATAATTTTGTATATGTGTATATTTTGGAGCTTTCTTAAAGACCACTCACTAATTATTATTATTCTTTATCGTGTTATTCTTTACGAAAAAATGAGTTGAAAAGTGCTGAATCATTTTTTTCTATAATGCTTAATAGCTTAAAAGCAGTAATTATTAAATAAAGTTAATATAATCAGCATTGCTCTTTAAACAGACATATGTCAGTGAGCCACGCGCTTGCTAGTGTATGTGAGTGCTTTGCTGCTGAATTCACCACGCATACTATTAAACACGCAGCTCATTGATATATGTCCGTCTAAAGAATGATACTGATACTGATACTGAACTATACTATTAACTCTATTTAATAATTACTGTTTTATTAAGCATTATAGAAAAAAAAATGGACTTTTTGATTCAATTTTTGATAAGGAATCACGTTGTGTAATTAGTGGGCGGTCTTTAAGAAACACCCTGTGTGCGTGCGCGCGTGCGCGCGCGCGTGTGTGTGTGTGTGTGTGAGATCTTTCGAAAATAGTTCTAGATTGCAGGTGTGACGCATGGTGGGTATAACAATACAATACTGTAAAAAAGGTGTGCTTTGCAATGTAACAAGTGCTCTTCTCTACGACTATTTTCTTCTTACTACTTCTTGTTTTTTTCTCTTCGGTGATCAATTACTTGCACGATTGAATGTACTGACCGAAATGTTGCCGGCGAATTTATGAGAGTCGAGGTTTTGGAATTTTTTTGAGAACAAATATTGCTACCTCCCTTATTACTGCTTTTGAGTTTATGTATAAACCTTTAGAACTTGCTGTGTGTTTCGAATCAAATAAATTAAAAAAATTCAAATAATTGTGTGTGCGTGTGCGTGTGCGTGTGCGTGTGCGTGTGTGTGTGTGTGTGAAGATAATAAAAGCGAGTTCTACGAGATGGGCAGAGTAGCAGTTGGGCGAGTTGACTATACAAAAGAAACACATGTAATGTTAAACACAGGAATGTTGGCTGAATTTCTCGTGCGGTTTTTCATGCATTATGTTTTTTCTGATGCTCTCTTTCAGCATCGGGTGCGGGTGGACAAGAGCGAAGGGTCAGCATGCGGGTGCATCGTAGGGAGCTACTAGCCGCTGCAGGAGAAATGCAGCCCAAATCCAAGTGAGTTGCTACACGATATAGAACAGCTAAAGCCGCTAAACGATGGGGTATAACTTGCTCTACTGAAATCCGCGGATCCGTTTACGAGGAATACGTAAGCTTGCACAATTAGCTATTTTTCACAAACGTCATTTCAGTCGTATTAGCGCTCAGTGTAGATGAGAAAGTTTTCATATTAGAATGGATAACATAAGATTTTCCTTGTCCTCATTATACATATATATATGAAACGATGCTAAACTAAGTCGCTGAATTTTGTAATTTTCTTCGATCAGCTTGAAATTTTTTTATCGAGAATATCAAAACGTCGATAATCTTGAAATTACAAGAGTAAAAATATATATAATAAAATTGAGATATTTTTCCATTTTCAAATAAGCTTTATAGATTTTTACTTTATTTTAATTTTAAACAACACAGATTACAATTTAGATATCAATTGGATAATTAAAGTTACGAAAAAGAAAGAGATCTCGACTCTAGTTTAATTAATAAATACATTGCAAATTTTTGGCGACTCATTTTAGAATCACTTTACTTTAGAATTTTTTGCGTCGATAAAAATTTAGAGCTTGTTACACTCTCGTTTTCGGTTGCATGAACGTTGCACATTTGGGGGAAAATTGCATTTCAAGCCTGTTTTCTATTCTACTTATATTTATATATCTCCAGTAGCTCCAGTAGCTATAATACTAAGTATGAAAAATTGCAAGATATTAATGACGGTGTAAGCTCCATTTTTCAATTTCATCACTATATTTTCACAGCTCTTGTCACATTTCACGATTCATCGGTGAGGCCGATATTAAAATTGCCTTTTGTGTTATGCTTGCGCAAACGCTAGATCATGTTTTATATATCGGTACGCGTTAGTTGAATGAAAGCTTAATTTTGGTAGGAAGGTGGTGTCGCAATACCGTGGCATGGTATTTTAATTAATTATGTTTATTGAGAATAAATGGAAATTGGAGGAGAAGATGTGTGGGATATGTTTTGTCATTTGGAAAGAATTCTCAATGTGCGTCTTTTGTATACAAGATGCCGCGTTATTCTGTAATGGCATATTTCTTAGGACGAACAATAATAACTCGAGTTATACGTGATTGAAACATGGCTTATCTTAAAAAAAAGTAAATAGATAATACATTTTACTTTTCGTCTAACTTCACCCGTAAGACTCGTATTCAGAACGCTTTATCGATAAATTTATATTGCGCATTTATTTCTGAAATTTTATAGTATAAGTAACATGAACTATATGCTAATATTCTGAAAATACGGATCTTAGACATTAATCATAAAGATATTTTAAGTTGAAAAGTCATTACCTCTGAGGAGTATGGTTTCGTAATGTTTTGACTTAAGATATTGTTGTTTTCAAAATTATCAGAATATGTCAATAATGATGTAGACACCTTGTATACGTACCACTGATAGTACATGATCGCGAATATTGAAAGATATCAAGAATATGTCTATATCTAACTATAACGACGAGTTACATACAAGCATTCTCTCCAAATGAAAATCAAAAGTTACTATTGCTTGCTATTGATTGCACTCTCTCACAATATAATTATTATATTGGTATTTTTAATAAATATATTAGAATATGATTAACAAACTAATATTACAAAAATTTGCAACGCAAGATGTAATTTCTATATTACTACATTGGAGAATATATATTTCTAATTGCCTGTGGCTTGTATTAGCCAGATCGGCTATATAATTTTGAGACTATCGCATGTGGATTTTGACAAACAAATACTTTTTGAGTAATTCTCTTGATCGTTAAACTCAGTTTTGATTGTATTTGATGTTATTATTGGGATGCCCAAGCACAGATCGCGCAAAAAAGAAGAAATTTTTTTATATCGTTTTTTTAATATGTAGAATTCTTAAGGAAAAAGCATTTTTTTATAGATCAACAAAACTTTTTCTTAAATTTCAACTCACTTTGTTTACAAAATTTCACTTATGATATCCTCTTATATCTATGTATATTATGGAACTGATTAATAGTAAGATAATGGAAATTTAAAAAAAAAATAAAATATGAAAATGCGAATTGAAATGAGTTTTTGGTAAAATTTATGAAGGATAAGAAGCAGAGTATTTCTTAGAACGCCCAGTATGCTCCTTCGTGTGGAGAAGACTTTCACATTTGCCTTTCAAGATACGTAAGGCGCTAAGTCGTAGCAATAAGAGCGTAACGACTCGGAGAATAGCCGGACGATCCAGCTGGCTATTGCACAACTCCGCTTGGTAACTGGTTAATCCACTTTTCGAATGTCTCGAAACCGTGGCTTGATTTATAGAGTCGGCGAGCAACATTGTCGTCATTAATACATTTAAAAATATCAAGATATCATTAAATTCGTTTGTATGTTTTAAAAATTACCAGATTTGTATGTAAGGCAAATTATAAATACTTTGCTCTCTAAACAACATCTCATAGTCGCAACTGGACGCAATTTTATATAACATACGAGAATAATATTAATAAATATCGAATATTCAAGTTTACGATTTATGATTTTTCATGGTTTAGAGTGCGAAATGAGTAAAAACTTTATTATCTATTGCAAAAGTTACGACTCTCAATAGTCAGATATTTATTTTTCACGTTGGCTGAGATCAGTGTCTCTTTAAAACAATGATGCATTTTTACACTTTAGCTAATTCAGCGTGTACTGTGTGGAGGCATCCTTTCTCTGAATAACTGTGCATGCACGTAAACATGCACGTTTTAACGCTCCGAATTTTTCTCAAGCATCCGACACGTCCGTTTTGTAATCTAACTAAAGCATAGAATATTCGGATAAAAACCATTCGGTAGCGAAATTCACCAAAATTCCGCTTTATGTTGTTTCGTTGACTTTTTTCAGGTAACCGAAAGCTATCGCACTAATTCTAAATGACAAAAATAAACAAAGAGGGAACGAAATTCTCTCTTGTGCCACGGTAGAGGACGCCGATCATGAAAAACTCTGATCATGGGGAAAACTTTCATCGTGCGAGCCTTCTCTCCGAGTTCATTCCTCCTCACGAGCTTGTTGGTCGCAATCTATTCATATCGTAATGAATCTTACAAACGAGAGAACTTGGCAATATTATTGTAATGTAGCGGCAAGCAAAGAACCACACAAGAGGGGGTGATCCTTGCATTACATTTTTATTCGATCTATCGATTGTGAATATTGTCAAAACAGATATTACGATAAGACACGTCTTCGGAGATGAGAAATATCGAGAAGAAGAACAACGAACATTTCAAGTTTATTTCTTGAAAGAAACTTGCTATTAATGTTTTACACGCTCACTAAAACCCACATTGCATTTTATCATGAAGAACAATTAATTTTATTTCATTTGTCTGTAACATTATTGTCCCGTGTTAACGCCAATCAATTGTTTGATCTCACATGACGAATTAAATCGTAGACGAAGGAAGCCGGGTAAGGGCGGAACTGGGGAGGCTAAATGTAACAGACGAGAGAAGGAGCGCCGGAAAAGAAAAAAGAGAAAGAGAGAGATAGAAGGAGAAAACCTTTAGCTCGTTTATGTGATGAAGATGCGGTGGCGCGCTAATGTCGCTGTTTTGTGTGTCTTTTGTTTTGGAAGCGCCAATGCGACGGCAATCGCCCCACCCACCCTGATGGTCAGGCGGGCAAGCGTGCAACACAACAAGTGAATCAGCAACAGCAATAGCGGACTCGTCATCATCATGGCAATCAGCAACATCGTGCGTCGGGAGCGGCGACTGGCGATTATCGCCGTCTGCGTGGCGCCTTGCCACCTGTTACTGCGAGCCGGAAGTGAAGTTCGCGTGTGATGTTGCACGTCCGGCGAACGGTGATCAACTTTTCCCGACGCGGCGGTCGCCAGGACCGTCAGTGATAAGACCGGCGCACGGTGCCCGTTATCCGCGAAAGTGGCAATAGAAACGACCGTGAGCGTTCCAGTGGACGAGTGGACGTAGCGAAGATGAAGCGAAAGGATAACGAAGATGAGGGAGACTCCCCACGGCACGTGTCGAAGACGAAGATCTCAACAGCAATGCAGCTCCCTCGCATCGCGATTCGCAGGATTCTCAGAAGGTCCAACAGTGTGCCGATTCCTTTGGAATTTCTCCGTCGCAATCGGGAGTCCCTGTGGTTCTGGAGAAACTGGAGAACACTCTCCAACAGCGACGACGCTTGGAAGATCGCTGATGGACCTTTCGCGTTCTTTGCATATGAGACGACGTAAATCTAATCGTTTTTCTTTCCTCCCCTTCTCTCCCGTGGCGAATCGCAACGATATGTACAGTACGCGGTTTCGATGATGGATTCTCGCAGTTGTTCACAATACAATGAGCGGACAGCACTCGCAGCTTTTGCAACGATGTGCTACACGTGGTTGAGCCAGCCAACTTCGCTTCCTTTGAATTCGAACCGCGTTAATGTTATTCGCGTGTATAAGCAGTAAGGGCACTTCGGTGAGAGTAAATAAACGTGCTCGTCGAAGTTTAGTAGAGTGATTATAATTTGTAAATCATCTCGCGAAAGACGGCAACGATTTTTGTCAGATAGTAACAAAGTGCGAAGTCATAATGGAAAACTGTGACTCAAGAATTGTAGTATTTCGTATACGTCAATACATATACATATATGTATATTTATAAATTTTTCAACATAATATACATATATATATATATATATTATTTGTAAATTCACGTATGTATTATGATTGCTGGAAGTTTTTAAATTTGTTTAATGTTTTGTAAGTCGATCTCAGTGATTTACGTAAATTGACCTGGCGAGATTATCGTTTGATTTTCACGAGAGTGAATTTAATGTGATTTCGCGCTATTATTATCATCGCACTTCTACTCCATCGCGGCCGAATGCGGGTCTGTATAAATGTAGAATATTTTTTTGTAATAAGTCGCAACATGTATATAAACCGGATGCATCGATAATCGAGAAACTGACGTGTATAAAGTTATCATGAATTTTTGCACAAAAGTAAAAAGAAACGATGTTTTCAAAAGATATAGCTCTGTGTTATTGTCGAGAGGATCGAGTACAATCGCGGGGAAAAGAGGCAACAAGCACGGTCACGATAGAGGTTTCGCGTATTTCGATGTCGCTGAAATACAATAGTAGCCCGTGTGTCTTAAACTCGGGATGTCGTTGCTCCAGTCAAGCCGATGATAAGAGTAAGCTCCGAATCAACATCCGCGTTTAATGAGGAGAAAGTTGCGAAGTATTAAAGTATAAATCCACGAGTTATTTTCCGAAAGAATTCTTCTCGAAGAGACGTTTTTGTTTTGGTCTCGCTGAAGCGATCTCATGTCGATTTACGGGACACGACTGGAACCAAGGTCGTGATCATTTCGCTAAAAGAAAAGGAAAAAACTCTAGTTAAACGATCATACAGAACGTAGTACAATGGGCATGCAAGGAGGAGGTGGGGAGTATATCTAGTTTTTAGAGACAATTCGTTCGGTTGTGTTTAGGTGATAAGGCGAAGACACGATTGCGAGTTTCCGAGGAGCGTTTCTATCTCATTAGCATCGATCGGGCGTACTGTACAAGTGGAGAGTGTTAGAATACGTATACATCGCCGCGGTTCAGCCGTTATCGTTATCGTAAGCGTGCGTACGGAGATGAGATGAGATGAGAAAGAGAGAGGTGCGCGAAAGACCAGGCCCAGGAAATGAACTCTCGCCGTCTAATGACCGACGTGACTTCTCCTCGTCCCGCGACAAGCTCTCGTGTGACCTTCCCTTTTGTACAGTAACAATATTAACCGAAGAACGACTTAGCCGCGCGTCCGGTTCTACTCACCGACCTCATCGTTTTTCCTTTCTTCGGTGAGTCGTAAGAAGGCGAACATCGGTGTACATTACCGTGGCTTCGTTCTACTAACGTATGTATGCCCCGTGTTTGTAACAGGTATATGCGTGCGTTCGTGTACTTGTACATCCATACGGATGCAGAGAGGAAGAATGATGGACGGGGAAGGAAAGATGAGTGAGATGCTGGCTGCTTGAATGGACTTGTTTGAATGAAGGAAGAGAGGAGCGTTATACCGAGAAAAAGCGCGTCATGTTTATCTCTGAGGAGCTCCTGTATTCGTGTCCGTATCCCCCGTTTAATGCATAATACGGCGACAATCCCGTATCCACGGAATTCGCCTGTGAAGATCGCGCGCGACCTCTCGTGTTTACTGTCAAAGAATTGCACACGCAGACGGATGGAGTACGAATACGAGCGGATGTATTCGACGAAGAAGCTCGAAGCTTGCGTCATCATGTCGAGAATTCAGCGGAGTGCCTGGATTCGTTCGCTCACTCGTCAACCTCGTCCTCCTCATCTTCGTCCTCTCCTCTGTTCGTCACCCTCCTCTCGCCTCGGTTCTCTTCCTAACGTTACGGTGCGTCACGCGAGACGCATTGCGTATGGAGAAAAAGTGGAGAAAACGAAAAAAAAACGTGATAAAAAAGTTAGTGCATATAAATATATTGTACCGACACCGTGTTTTTCTATGTATCTTTTTTCTCTTTTTTTTTCATAGGGTACTACTACTACTATCACTACTATCATATTATTACTATTACTGTTATTACTACGCTATTACCGTTACGACTACTGCTGCTGCTACTGCTAATTGTTATTATGTTGTATATCGTATGGTCGAATTCTGGATCGCAGCGATCTACTCGGGACGAAGCGCGATATATCCCTCCCGACAAGCAAGGAACGAGGACGAAGCGACGTACACCGGCGGCGTATCACGTGACTGCGTATTTCGATCACTGCGCCCAAATCTCTTCGTTTCCTTTCGCACAGGGTAGGGTGGGTCAGTGATAGTTAACGTGAAGAAATTAATCGTTTGAAAGAATTGTCAGAATTGAAAAATCTTTTCTCGCGTGTCCGCATTTCACTCTAAGCCAGGAAAGACGAAGCAATTAGGGACCGACGTAATAACGAAGTAAAATTTTCTTTGACTCTCAAACGTAGCAGAATGTAAAATTTAGACAAAGTGTATCTCTGAAGGGCAGCGAAAGTAGTTAATGCGTGATTTGTGACTATACATATCTTTAATTAGATATAATATACGTAAATTACAAAATCAGCTTCGCACAATTATTGTATATTATATATCTGTAATTAAAGAGCAACGTAAATTCACGCACTAACAACCGCGTTACCCTCACTACCCCCTGTTTTGTTTAGAGTAATGATAACGAAAGTCCTAGACGTGGAGGTTTTACGAGAAGACATTTCAGTTTGGATTTGAACTGTAGAAAATCGAAGATGAAAAGGAGATTCGTAATAAAAATAATCTTGATTGAAGCGCTGAAAGCTTTTTATCGATCAATTCCCTAATGCTGTCGTCTAACGAATCAATCTCTGGGTCACGTCAAAATGTATTACATTTTTTTATCTTTTCAGAGATTTTTCAAGAATGCCGTCTAGTTTAGTAATATTTATTATTCGCGAAGACTGACGTCTCCACGCGCGAGGGAGACCTTTTCACGTTCTCAACTTGATATAATAATTATGCCGTTGTGTTAATCGAGTCCGAAAGGCTTTATACTTCCTCTCTCGAGTCGTCTTTCTCTCTCGAACAACTCATTTATCGTTCGGGAGAAGTTTTCCCCTGGCGCCGACGACGTTACGTTAATTATCAAACTCGTCTCCTTATACCCGTAGAAGGAATCTCTGGATCGTTTATTGTTTCAACAAAGTCGAAGCTATAAATCATCACTTTTTACGCGTGCCCATGTAATCTCCCGTCTCGGCGTTTCAGCCAGAAGTCGTTTTACATTGTACAATTATCTGCGCGCCCATTACGCAGACAACTTGTCGCAAAGGACTTTAGAAGCAGGACAAATCTCGCCGTCGTCTCAAAGTAATATCTCGTTTATTAAGAAACGTATGAAATTTCAAACATAATTACAATAAGGCGGTATCTATTGTAATTTTGTATAGTCAATCTCAATGAGGAAGTTCTGTGATTTTCCGTCTGTTTATATATCAACTGGTGTGAAAATACCGAGAGCACACGTTCTCTGTGCGAATTATCGTTTTCATGAAGAGGGGAAAAAAACACTGCCAGAGCGCGAGCGAGAATTCTTGCGTTTCTCCGTTTTTAACTGACTGACTTAAGTTACGTCGATCCAGACGTGTCGCTTCGTCCTCATCGTGGATCATGGCGAATTTCGTCGAGTGGAGAATCCTCTCGAGGTGATCGATGCCACCGCGAAGAGGAACATCGATAATTTCTCCCTTCTCGCGTCACTTCTTTTTTTCCTCTTTATTTCTTCTTTTGTACACCCGTTAGCGTAAGCACGTGGTCCAACCAAGGAATGACGAAAATTATAAGCGCATAATTCAGTTAGAAATTTATTGTTAGATTACAATCGAACAATTTCGTTACGATGTGATCCGCGTCTCCAGCGCACCCAATTGACAATTAATTGAAATTTGTGATTAATCAGCAAGCTATTGGGTCGATATGAAATTGCGACTTATTTCTTTCTGTTTACATCTCTGAAATGATACTTTCAGTATTACATAATTTGTTTTCTGCATTCTGCGATCGGGCGGGCCTGTTGCTTCGGACACGAAAAGGCAAACTGTCACGCGAGTGGAAGCTGTAATTACTGAGAGAGAGAGAGAGAGAGAGAATATGTAAACATTTTTTTTCTTGCACGATTGTTACGAATCGTACACACTTGTTTGGCCGGCCTAGGGGAGCTTTCACGAATATGTGTGAACACAGATGTGAAGAAAGCATTCAGAGAGTCTCGAATCCAATATGACGGCTTCAATGGCCTCTCTCGGTGATAGGATGTCACGACGACTTACGATGATGATGCCGATGATAAATTTGCGATCGATGTATTTTAAGTATAGTAATCGAATTGTGTACCGAGGCGTGAATGGTTTGTATATATACAATTACTATATCATAATCTATTGAAACAAGAAGAACATTATGATAACATGTGCAAGTGCGCTTGAGAGGAAGCGAGAGTGAGAAGATGCGTGTGCGTTTGTGCGCGCGCGCGTGTGTGTGTGTGATTTGCGGGGGGGGGGGATTTGCTAAAAAGTGTCCAGTAAAGTGTGGCGAAGAGAGCGGCAATACCGAGAACGATAACAAATAATAAATACTGTAAAACTGTCTTTGTGTACTATATAACAAAAATACGACAGCTAACATACCTTTGGTTGAAGTGTTTTGATCAGTTCGAGAGAGAAAGAGAAAAAGAAAGTATGTGTGTGTGTGCGTGCGTGTGCGTGTATGTGGAAAGATGTGGTCTGTTGGACACAAAGCCCCGTGTATAGCCCTGTTTCCCAATTACTTTGCATTTGTACTTCGTTCTGTCTTGGCGGGAAAGCATTGGGGATCGATAATCGAACAATGAGAACATTGACCCATATACATCTGCAAGTTCTTTTCTTCCTTTTTTTCCTCCTCTCTTTAGCGATTCCGCTTGGCCGAGAGTCAAAGTAGAGAGGTCATTTGAAGGAGTCCTCTTTCTGCTCTTAATTTCTACCGATGAAGAAAGACGTTAATCTGAAAGAATTTCTTTTCGAATTACTTGGTTCCTAATTTAATAACAATTTAAATTAGCCATTCCGATTTTTGTGACAAAGCATCTTAATTATTCTACGATCGCTCACGAGGTTACTTACGCAGTAAACCTCTTGCGACCGGCTGTGAGATGTTACGGATGCGCTCGATGTAAATGGGTTAATCTTTGTACGTCTTCGTTGCACTACGGAGTGCATTTTCTTTTCGTTGTTTCTTGCTCTTGCTAAATTACGTAATAAAGACTACGTAAAGCACTAATATTGACATGTATTATTAAAACTGGATGTATATGCGTATATAAAACTGCCGAAATTGGATGGTTTATGCAAAGTGGGCCGAAATACGGTGTACAATCGGCAAGCGAATTTACATTCTACGGCTCCAAAAAATAAAAATAAAATACTTTTCGACTCCTTTTTGAGAAAAAAAGAAAGTTATAATCGAGTATACTTGATTAATATTTGATCTAATTTTCGCTACAAATGTTCGTTTACTAACTAATTTAATCAGTTGACTCTTAAGAAAGACGAGTGAATTTGTATAAAACGAAGACTCATTTTATTTCCTAAACATTTATGTTTATATGTATTTCTTACCTAGATTAAGATATTGTTGAAAATATTGACTATTTTGGCATACAGTTGTACTCTGCAAATTAAAAATTAGAATGAGTTGTTTCTCACATACTTCTTTGAGTTCTTCAAGTGTAAGAATCATTTTTCTTTTTACATGTATATGATTAAAACTTTCCAAGTCTTTTCTTGAAAACGAGATTTTATTTGAAAAAAATTTGCTCTATCATTTTGACATGCTTCGAACTATAGAATCATTCCTTTCTCATTTGTATTATACATTTCGGGTTACTTTGTACACACACACGCATACATACATATATATTTGCTAAAAACGCAAACCTGTCCAATTTTGACAATCTGACAAAGAACTACTATCCGTATACTGCTTGCTTGACAAAAAAAGCGAGAGCGTGAGACAGCGAGAGAACTCTCTGCTTGTTAGTCTTGTAATAATTTGCGAAATTAATGTAAATTAAAGCTAGCAACGTTAACGTTGTTAGGAAGAAAGATTACGGTGTTAGGAAATTGGGTCTTTTCATGTTATTCAGATTGAAGGAGCGTAATTAAGACGAGCGAGGAGTGTCTGATGAGATAATGAAACGCAATATTGTTACTCGTTCAAGTTTCACCCGGTAAAGGTGGCTAAAGGCTGATTTATAGAGGCCATAAACTGTTAACTTGGGCCGAAACTGTAAAGTTTCGACCAACCACGTCACTCGATTCCGTTGTGCGTACTTACACATCGGTCGAAATTTTACGGTTTCAGCATAAATTAATAGTTTACGGCCTCTATAAATCAGCCATAATAGTGATTACGAGTAATATGCGTTTCAGTGATAGCGAATTCATTATCTGTCTCGATGCGTGTGTACTCAATGCGAGTTTGCTTTTAGAAATATATCGGGCGTCCGTTTAAACATGTTTCGCAATTAGATCAAATATGGGTGTTACATACTCTAATTAAGTTCCTTTTGCATTCGGCACGTGATTCATATTGATATCTCAGCTATATATGCAGGAAAAATATACGTTCTGAAAAAAAATTATATTTTCGAACAAATTTCGGATTCGATCTTTCCACACTTAAATTTTATTTGGAGAAGTCGTAATCTTTAAGATCGATGGTATCTATGTCAGATATCTCGATTCTTGAAGTCAAAGACGATAAAAATGGAAAGAACCATTCGTGATAATTCTCGTAATTTACATTTACGTAGATGACTCATCATGAACAAATTCGCCATAACAGAAATGAAACTTTTTATACAGCATTTTTTAAATGTAAATATTATGAAATGGAATATGAATTCCACTATAAATTTGAATTACATAAAAATAATTCGAAATATCGCACCGAAGTTGTGTAAGATACTATATTTATTTTCATTCTTTGTTTCTACACGATTCGTTAGGTTTACAACGATTAAGTTGAAAATTGCCATTTTATAAATCTACTCAACTGAACGAAAACCGTTTTATAAATGAACAAAAGTTTATAGGTAAATGTAAATTACGAATCGTTTAAGGCTCCTGGTCCCTCGTTCATATTGGAAATCGTGACGTCAGAAGCGAAAAATTACACGAAAATTACTTTGCAAATTACTGCCAATAAAAAGATATTTGGATGAAAACACACTGTAAGTCGCTTTAGCACACTTGTAAAATATACAGGATACTATTCTTAAAAACACTATATGTAAAATGAACATGATATAGAGCGTAATCACATACATAACCAAACACATGAACATACACATAATTTGACAACTCTAGAAAGAGATAGATACTGTGCTTTCTACGTTGAGTATTCCTTAGACTGGTATTCATAGTCAATTCTTATATTTAAGATCATCTTAAGTAATGTCTTAAGATGCTAATACGGCTCTGTGATTGGTTTAGAACAATATAAGACTGTACTTAAGATGATCTTAAATATAAGAGCTGATTATGAATACCGGCCTTAGTAATCTTAGTTTATATTTTACATGTATACCACAGCAATCTACAGTATGTTTTCATTCAAATATCTTTTTGACAGTAATTTGCAAAGATTTTCAATGTGTAATTTCTCGCTTCTGCCATCACGAGTTCCAATATCGTGGCGAGGGACCAAGGAGCCTTAAGTACGTCGTTTTTCATTTTCCTCGTCTGCAACATTTCAATTCGAATATGTGACATAGGTACATCAATCCGAACAAGCATAATTCCGAATAATTTAAACTTTTTGTGGAATTCGAAATCTAATGTCAAGCAAGTGCACGATAGAAACGACAAGAGAGAACACGTGCATTCGGACACCCGATAAATTTGAAATAGTCACGATATGTGAAAAAAAAATGGAAGCGACGGAGACATCATGCATTCGATTTTGCATTGTTTCGTTCTACATGCATATTTTCAGTTTCTCCACCGCGTTATTATGTTTTTCACCATAGGAACAAATTAGGGAGAGAGGGGGGGGAGAAGCGTTCACATTCTTTAAATCGAGCGCAGCTACGGCAGAAGAAAGAAGAATTCGCGAATTATATAATTATATACGTACGTGCGTTAGTATTTCGGGGTAGAATATTTTCAAAGATACTTGCAAGAGAAAGAGACTTACACTCGCCGACGTAAATGGCCGTCTCGCCCATTCACGGCTTTCTTTGTCGCCGCCTGTTTGTCGAATCTAGTTGACGATGAGGAAAGGAAGAAACGAAGCATTTTTTAAAATTAAATTGAAACAAACGAAGCTTGCCTGGATTTTTTTCATCTGGTGTATTACTCCCATATCCGAGTCCCTTTCAACGATCCTGTCGAGCCTCGCATCAATTGAATACACGATTATATTGCAGCAATCTTTATTAGCTTCTTTATAGTATACAAATTATCTTGTTCGTAACAAAGTGATTATTGTTACTCAGCGTAACTTAATTCATTTCTATAAATATTGCATTTTACGAACAGATTTTTAACATATACTCATATTAGTAAAATAATTTTTTCCTGTCTTAAAGAGAATGAATTTTTGCTTATGTTGCTAAGAAACCGCCGTCGATGGCCAAGAAAGCACCGTTGATCATAGAGCTTCGGTCGCTTAATAAATATATAACGGGATCCACTACCTCATCGACCTCTGCAACACAAGATTTTGAACCAATAATCGTCTGCCTTCTTTAATAACTAATGTTCGCAAAAGCGTAGTATAAGTTAATAATTATTAGATGCAATAGTATGAATTTCTTTAAATTAACGAAAAGAATAAAATGAATTTCTCAAATACACTGTAAAAAATTTATGTAAAATTACACCTATTATAGTGGGTAATTTTGAGTCCCACTCTAAATTGTAAATTTACAACTAAAAACTGTAAATTTTTGCGTGTTTATAACACTGCATATAAATTTTGTAAAAATTTCCTAATTTGTTTTTCTTTATGTATACACTATACATGTATACACTTGTAAAAAAAATTTACAAATTAAAAAATTGTTTTTATTTATGTATTGCAAAATTAGAGAAACACGCAAGAATTTAATATGACAATATTAAAATAACACCTATTATAGTGGGTCTCAAAATTACATGTAATCTTACATAAATTTTTTAAAACTACAGTTATTTTTGGAGCCAACCACAATTTTATAATATTTCTAATGCTAATTATGATTGACATAATGATGCATATAGTTAAGTTAATCATATTTCATGTTAGAAATATTATCAAATTATGGACGACTCCAAAAGTAACTATACATCTTTCTCTCAGTGTACATTCACTCGCCACTATCCGTTTTTCTCCGTTCATTTAATTTCAAACGAATCCCGGGAGTATGCAATCCAAAGAAACCGGGCCGCGGCGAGACTGGAGATCCGCAGTTTCGGCGAGTTCCGGATCTCGAGGGCCGACGATGGCCATTCTTCATCGCGACGCGAATACTCCCCCCTTACTCTCTTTCTCTCCTCCTTACGGCTCCACGTTCTCGAAAGAGACCGCCGAAATCGCCGACGAATTCCCCCCGAGAAGGGGGGGGGAACGACGGGGGCGAGAGAGAAGGCTATAGG